>JAXGGA010007940.1:0-50000 GCA_038373865.1 Uloborus plumipes
GGTTTTTCTTGTCCCCCTGTAAAAACAAACTACACATCACAAACTATACTGTCTGTTTGCGTTTTGTGCGCCTGGCAGTCACGGACGCTTCCATCTGAAAAAGGGGAGTTAGGTTTTGGATGCGCACTACCCGATGCCTTCAGCTTTTGTTCGCTGACTACTTCCTCGTTGCTTTTCCCCCCTATTTCGAGAAAGTCCGAAGAGACTTGGCACGTGCGCAGATGCGGCGGAGGTCGTAGGAAAAATTTTCAGACTATATATGCGCGCTGCATGCTTGTTTTACCTCGAAGGAGACACGCAGAACGGAATGTTTTTGCATATTCAAGATCTGGAGTTGCGAATAGAATTTTTCAATTGCTACATTTTTTATTTGTCGTTTGGCAAACTACGTTTAAATATGGGTCCTTCTCCCGATAAAAAGACAAATCATGTCCCAGGCTTTAAAATTTTGCTCATCAGTTTTAAATATTTCCTCTGATTTTCCCTTCATTTGTGTAAAATAAAGCAACGGATTGTATGTAAGCAATTTATGAAAAATTTTCACATATTTTGACCACAACGTGTAACAGAGCGTGGACAAATAAGCCTTTAAAAACCAAAGAAAAGTTGTAGAACAAGTAGAACATGAAATAATAACTGAAAAAAAAAGAAAATCTGTCTCATTTCAAGATTTTTTATATTTTATCATTAATACAAATCTATACTAATAATAAAGCTGAAGGTTTGTCTGTCTTTCTTTCTGTCTGTTACGCGCGTAGCGCCAAAACCGTTCGGTCGATTTTCATGCCACTTGGCACAAAATTAGTTTGTAGCATGTAGTTTTGCACCTCGAAGCGATTTTTCGAACATTCCATTTCGTTCTTTTTTTATTCGAATTCTTAGCGGAAATTCGATAAAATAGGGAAGAAATATTTCATACACATTTTCAAGTCTTATGTCATTCGAAAGCTTGAAATTTTCTGCACAAAATGAAGTTTTTTCGAAGTTTCTACGATCATCAGGAGAGCTGTAACAATTGTTTTTAGAATCCCGGAATTCAAGGCTTATCTTCAGTAAAGCAAGCCAAACGATTCTAAAATGGTTAATGAAATGAATTATTTTATCAACGGAAATCAACTTTTAATGTTGTTACCATGGTTACGTTTTTATTTCGTTTATTTGTTTCGTTCTTTTTCCATTAATAATTTTAAAAATGTATTTGTTTTTGTAGCAATCCAAACTCCAAGCCTTATTAAAATTAGTCAAATGAAATATAATAAAATCGTGATAAGATGGCACCTGTCAATCAAATGAGAAATCGAGTCCTTTCTTTAAAAAAGGTAGAGAAGGAAGAAACTGACGCGTACCATTTTTGTGAGTTTAGAGATATTTTGGCGATCTGACGAGTTGTGTAGAAGAGGGAAACATTGTTTAACCAAGTGAGGTCAAAAAAGAAGCAACATGATAGTAAACCATTCTAAATTTATCGTCTGGCAAAACATATTTTATTTCCTTTTTTTTATTTCAATACTAGCAGAACCCGGCAGACGTTGTTCTGCCCAGATGTATATTTCGTCTCCACATGGTGTTTTGGACGTAAAAATCTATAAAGCGTTGTTGAAAATAGGCATGAAAGATTTTAAAAATTCTAAATCAAGCAAAGTTGAAATTACGCACTGAACAATCTACAAATAGGCCACCAATTATTTTTATAAAAATTAAAAAATACTGAACAATGAAAAACTTTAGACATAATTTGATTTTAGATAGGAATTTTTATTTACGCATCAAGACGAAGAAGCTCTCCACAAATCATGAAAAGAGATCTTCGTTTTGAAAATAAAATGTAGAGACACATAAAATGTATAATGTGACTGGACCATGAATATAGCTCTTTAAATTAATTAAAAAGGAGAGAGAGAGAGAGAGCAGTGAATAGAAAAAAATGAAATTGACATATTTACAATAGAATGTGACTGGACCACAAATAGCTACTTTAAAGTTATAAAAAAAGCACGGTGAACAAAAATAGAGAGAAATGTACAATTTACAATTTCATTGCAAAAATGCACTGGACAATCCAAAAGGTTGACCATCAATCGCTCTTATAAATTGAAAAAAAAAAAAAAAAAGCACGGTGAACAATAACAATGAGAAATTTACACATTTACAATTACGTTTTAAAAATGCACTGGACATTCCAAAAAAGTAGACCATCAATTCTGTACCTCAGAACCAGACAAACGTAAGTCCATTCGTAATCTCAGTAGAGGAAAAACGAGTATTCGACAATGTGTACCCATCTACGAAAAATGCGAAAATGACTTACTTAGTCTGTTCTGAGTACAAAATGCTCCTCAAAAAAATAAAAAAAAACACGTGTGAACAGTAATAAATGAGAAATATACATATTTACAAAAGTAGACCATCAATTGTTCCTTTAAATTAAAAAAAAAAAAAGCACGCTGAACAATAATAAAGAAAAATGTACATATGTACAATTACGTTGTAAAAATGCACTGATCAATCCAAAAAAGTAGACCATCAATTGCTCCTTTAAGTTCAGAAAAAAAGCATGGTGAAAAAAAAAATACAGATGTACAGTTACGTTGTAAAAATTCACTGATCAATTCAAAAAAAGTAGACAGTCAACTGCTCCCTTAAATTAAAAAAAAAACAGTGTGAACAATAATAAGAAAAAATTTACATATGTACAATTACGTTGTAAAAATGCACTGATCAGCCCGAAAAAGTACACCATAAATTGCTCCCTTAAATTCAAAAAAAAAAAAAAAGCACGGTGAACAATAATAAAGAAAATTTTACGTATGTACAATTACGTTGTAAAAATGCACTGATACATCCAAAAAAGTAGACCATCAATTGCTCCCTTCAATTCAAAAAATCAATTTGAATATTATATTTGGCGCTAAATGTACACCATTCCGTAAGGCGTTAAAATAATTTCCAACATTGCGGTATATCATAGCAAATAGTATGGACATGAAAACGAACTATTGATTGAATGTTTGGCGAGAAAATATAGTAACATACTTTGATTGAAAACAGCAATAGGTATAAAGAACAAAATAGTGTTCGTCTGGAAAATAATGCATGACATCTAAGCCTCTACAAATCTAAAGGAGTTCCGAAATATGAAACTGAATCTCATTTGTTTTTCAAAAAAGATTAATCTGTTAATCAAATACCTTTTTTATCCTTTATACTTGAGATAGTTATTGGGAAAACTTCCATTATTAAGGGCTCTTGGCGCGATTTAAAAGATCGCCAAATTTACGGTAGCAAACAATTCCAACTATCTGCCAGAGAGTTGAGTTGATACACTAAATACTCGATTGGATTGATGAAAGCCTTCGAAAATGGAGTTTTAAATTGAAATTACAAAGACAGAATCAGGTCTAAAATTGAAATAAAAAAATAACTACCCATCGGATTTTGTTGAAACTGGTCTCTAAACCTTCCCAGTACCAAAAGGAACAAACGGTGAAAATTTCGGCCAAATCTCCCGGGAAGTTTCTGAGATCTTAGGGAACACACACACACACACACACACATATACACATTTACCAACATTCATTTATATATATATAGATTTGGTCAATCTTCGTGCTTTGGGTACCCCTTTCTCGCTAAATGGGCGATAGAAGCTCCTACTACTGTTTTCCAAACGTTGCCAAAATCAATATTGCTGAAATGCGAAATCTATGAAAATGAAAAAAAAAAAAAATCCCCAAAATCTTTTAATTAAGTCATTAGTATATTGGAAACAGGGTTGCCAGAAAAATACTACGATCCTTATTTGGGCCAAAAAAATACTACCGTAGTATCAAAAATACTACGTCTGGCAACGCTGGAAAAAGAACGAAACAAAAATAAGTATGAACCCGTAACCATGGTAACAACATGAAAAGTTGATTTCCGTTGATAAAATAATTCATTTCATTAACCATTTTAGAATCGTTTGGCTTGCTTTAATGAAGGTAAGCCTTGAATTCCGGGATTCTAAAAACAATTGTTACAGCTCTCCTGATGATCGTAGAAACTTCGAAAAAACTTCATTTTGTGCAGAAAATTTCAAGCTTTCAAATGACATAAGACTTGAAAATGTATGAAATATTTTTCCCCTATTTTATCGAATTTCCGCTAAGAATTCGAATAGAAAAAGAACGAAATGGAATTTTCGAAAAATCGCTTCGAGGTGCAAAACTACATGATACAAACTAATTTTGTGCCAAGTGGCATGAAAATCGACCGACCGGTTTTGGCGCTACGCGCATAACAGACAGAAAGACAGACCCACCTTCAGCTTTATTATTAGTAGAGATAGAGATAGAGATAAATTGCAGTAAATGGCTTGAGTGAATGAGTTTGGCTTTTAATTTATCATTTGCTGGTTGATGTTTGTCGATGTTTATTGTTTTTATTATCATGGTGAAGAATAATGCACGAAATTTCTATTATTTTGTTTTTGAAGTTAGGAAAGAAAACTTTCTTCTTCTTTTAAACTTTGGTAAGATTTCTGTGAGCAGCAAAATTGTTCTTATTTTCTCTTTTGGCTTATTTTTGCCCTTGGGGTTGCATTCGAATTCCCTCAAGGGGGTTTTTACCCCTTTTATGGGGTAAATCAGTGTTAATTTCAATGCAGACAAAAGTGATATGAATTGGCGCGACCACTTGGCGAAATATAGCCAAGCTTTTAGTCGCCAAGTGTTTGACGCCAAGTTGGCGAAATATCGTCAAGTTGGCGGCAAATTTGGCGAAATTTTTTTTTTTTTTTATTTTGGTTCAATTTGGCGCCATTGGCGATATTTTGCGAAAAATCCACTGAATGATATTAAAATCGGCGACATTTAGGAGATTAATCATTGTAAAACCTTTTTTTTTGGCATTGTTTTGTGGCAAACTAGGGATGTAAATGTTTGAATTGTTATCTTGCTCACTCCAAGCACTATTTTAGCATTTAAGGTACCGCTAGTGTAAAATAAAAGACATTCAACAGAAAAAAGAAAAAGACTCACCCAATATGTTGACTAAATGGATATCAAAGGGATTACACTACAAAAAATAAACTATTGTTTTTACAGTATAATACTGAAAGCAGAGGTTTCAGTTTAAAACTGTAAAAGCACAATAATAAAGTGTAAAACTAGCAATTTTAGGGTGTTATTGTAAAATTAGCATTAACTATTAAAACTTTATGCCTCCCCCCTCCCTCGCATTTTATCGCCGTCACACGTATTTATCGTACAGAATCGTTCAATTTTCAGAAGAATTCATAGCAAATTAAAATTTTACCAAACTGTCTGAACTTTTTTTGCAACTGACACTTCGACGCCAGTCCATTTCTGAAGTGGTTCTTATCGAAGAAGAAACAAAGCTACAAAATTTTGGGAGTAGTGAGTCGAAAAAAATGTTATTCATGCATCTTGTAATTTCTTGTAGAATAAATTTAAATATTTTTTCTTTCTCACAATAGCTTCATGCTCAAGAAAAAAAAAATAGAACCCCTCCCCCCTTTTGATGGCGTAACTCGCCATACCCCTGTGGCCACCCCTGATGCTAGATATTGATAGTAAATTATGTACAGGGTGTTCAAAAAATGTTTTTGCCACTGACTGTAATAGAAGCATAAACATTTTTTTGAATTGTGTTCTTATAATTATCGTTAGCAAATTTCTAGAGCAATTTCCGTTTTCAATCAACAATTTTAGAAAAACGGTAGATTTAAAATATTTATGTTTCACTAACTTTCCTGTATTTGTAAACTAAAGAGCAAAAGTAAAATTTAACAATAAATAGAGTTCAAAAATATAAATAAATAGTATAAAACATAGAAATAAACATAAAATTTTCCCAAAAAAAAGTTATTGACGATAAAACCAAATCAAAATAAAGCCATCAATTAAGTACTAGAATCTAAAAACAGGTTGCTGAAATCGGGAAACGTAAGATGGTCCTTTTTTCGTCCCATTTATCTGATTTTCTCTTCCTAATAACTTTTATACATCCGGTCCCATTCGAATGTTTTGTTTTTGGAAAGATATCCGACTGCAAGCCTAGCTATTGATTTCCCGTGGAACGGGAGATCACAATAATGTTTCAACCATGGTTGGGAAATCGCATGTTTAGATTCTGTTTTCTTCGAAGAAGTAATCGGTGAATTATGCAGAAGAAAAAATAAGATTTTTTTCTTCGTACTCCAGCAGAGAAACAATATCAAATGATTTCTTCATTTCCCGAAAGAAACATTTGATAAAAGCATCAGCAAACGAGAAAAAGAAAGCCTTCATTTTTCTTTTTTAAAACTTACGCAAGTTCCATGACTGAACCTTAAAATACATAACTGCATCGAACTACTTTTGTACATACACGACACTGCAAAACTAAATTGTTGTTTTTGCAGTACAGTCGACGCTCGTTATAACGACCACTCGTTACAAAGACCATCCTAATATAACGACCGATGAGAAACCCCCCGACCGTATTCCAATACTATACTCTATGTTCTACCTCTTATAGCGACCACTCGTTATAAAGACCACTTTCTGTAGGACGGAGACGGTCGTTATATCGAGCGTTGACTGTATAGGCAATTTTCTGTAAACTCGTCATTTTCCATACAGAATCTGTCCAGGCATGTTTTTTTTTGAAATGTTCGTATGATTATAATACTATTGCTCTGGAAACGAATCTATTTATTTGATTTGAAAGAGGGCCAATTAAAGTATGTGTTTTTCTGATAAATCATGATAGGGGGAGGCAGGGGACTGTGCCAGGAGACTGTGTATTTGCACTTTGATGCGGTGTATCTGCAAAACTATTGGAATATAATTTGTTACGAAGCTACCCATACATTTAGACACAAATCATGGACATAATAACTAATATGTTTTATAATTAAACTAATTAACATTTAAAAAAATCACTTCCCATAGGACTGTTTTCGCAACGAACCAGATGCATACCTTCATCACAAATGTGGCTCTGAAACTAAGCAATGTAGCGTTTTAACACCGTTCTAGGCAATTTCGGCAAATTCACACTGATTACTTTAAACTTCATCCGAAAAAACATTTGCAAAAGTCATAGATTTTTCGTATTGCAGCTTTGAATTTGTGGCAGGAGACTGTTTGAAAAACAAATGATGATAAAAAAAATGGTGTTTACATGACAGTTTTAAGTTTTAGAAATACGTAATTATACCTTATTTCATGAGAAAAATATATTTTCATTATTCTATTTTTCGATATTAACTGCCAGATTTATGTAGTGTTAACAGGTTTTTTGTAATCATGCCTTTAAGTGTCAGACTATTGGATTAGGACAGTCAGGGGACTGTTTTTGGCGCTTAGATAATTTCTAGAAAAAAAAATTACATTTTTATAGCTCCAAATATTCTAATTGGGCCGCAAAGTGTTAATGCTTTTCTTGTATTAAGAGCGATAATTACTTTATTACACTTTATTACTTTTAAAATACTCGGTCCGGACAGCCAATTACGATTTATTTTTATTCTGTTTATTTTTTAATGCAAACTATAAACAAAAATCGTTTACAAATGAATTTCGATTTATTTAGATTAGCTTTGGCAACAAAATAGGATATCGTTTAAGTTTAAAACCAATCAAAATTCACGATTTGCAATTTAATACTTTAATCAAAGGTATTCTATTTTAGTAAACATTTAGTTTTGAATTATAATTCAACCGCGACGAGATGGCCGGTGTCAATCAAATGAGAAAACGAGTCCATTCCTTAAAATAGGTAGAATTTCTACCCATTCAAATTCTCCCGTCAATTGTGAATCCCATTCCTCAATTTTCATCTGCGTATCACCCCTTCCTAAAAATGGACAATCCTGAAAAAAGGAAGAGTCATAGGCCATCTCTGCGAAGTTGAATTATATAAGGCGTATGATAGTATTTTATCTTATTTTAATTTAAAAAAAATAATAATAATATTCACATGAAATGAATTCGAGAAGCTATTAATATAAGATCTATGTGATAGGGTCATTCCATAGAAATGTCAACCTCAACCGAAGAAAAAAAAATATCGAAATGAAAAAAGTATCAAAAATCTATATACATAAAAGACTACTTTTGAAAACGTATGTCCGGGGTACTCTTCCAAACTACTGGACCGATTTTAACCATTTTTTCACCGTAGATAGCTACAGTAACAGGGAGCAGGATAAGCTATAATTTATTTCTAAAAAGCTTAGTTTAAAGAAGTTATTATGGAAAACAGTTAATTTTATGTCATTTCCCCATTAAATGATTAAATTTTCAACCCATTGTTGCAAAAATTTGGTGCCATGCAGCAACAATATTGATTGTAATCATATTGAAAATTTTGAGCCAAGGCTTCTCTGGAGTAAGTATGGAATTTATTGCCTTCTAAGGATTTTTATATTTATCTGAGCCTACAATCGCTAACGGGTGAAATAAAAAAAATTGATTTTGGCAATAGTTAGAGAATAGAAAGTGTTTATAGTCAAAAAAATTTCTAAATTAGGTACATAAGATGTTTTCACCTCACCAATGTTGTCACGAGGATAGAAACTAATAATGGGACTTATTTAACGAGCAATATTTGGAAATGGTTAATTTCAGTGCGATTGATACTGTAAATATATATTTATTTTAATATACCAAGCTTATAACATTTCCTATTTACTCAAACATTATTTGTAGCTTGCTATTTTTTTAGCTTGCATTATTTTTTTCATAGTTTATCCATAACATAGCCATTGTTTACAGAAGTAGCCATTATGTTTACAGATATGCACTTTAGTGTTGGGAAATTTATGAATGAGTTTCACTAAACCACCCTACACCCACAGAAACCCGGGCAGGGCCGGGTACCCGGCTAGTAAATAAGTAAATGAAAATCATACAACATAAGAAGTTTTAAAAAAAATGAAAAAGTATTGTAATTATCGCTGAGATTAGCCATAATAAATAGTTTGTAGTGTGTTTAGTGCTTGTTATTCGATGGTTACGTTAGTCACGTTACGTTAGTCACACTCCATCTTGAGCGAAATTGACACTTAAGACTAAAAAAATTAAGATTTAATAAATGTGTTTTATGTTTTTAAAAGCCAACTTTACATATTTTTCAAATATATCATTCAATTTTTAACACTTACTTAACTTTGAGAAATGTTTGCCTCACAACATGAGCATTCACTTTCAGGGTTGCAAAAATGTTACGTTAGTCACGCTGCTATTTTGGTTGAAAAAATATCTACTGTCAGTAATTTTGTTTTAAATTCTTAGCAGAAATGACACATAGATACCATGTACATTGTAAATCCACCGGCATAACTAAAAAATATTTTTTATCCTTTAAGTTACAAGTAAAAACCGTTACAAAATCAGCTCTGAATGTTACGTTAGTCACTATGGAATGAACCGATATAAATAAATCTAATAATTTACAGGTTACTGATTCTGGACGAAATCTAGTACTTGTTTAAGGTATCTGACGTGAATAAGGATAATTCTTTTTATCATTTTATTACGAAAATTGATGCACTTTATAAATAGTCATTTTTAGGGAACTACTGTTCGACACAATTTCTGAGAGCAGTAGGAGAAAAGTTAAAGCACGAGTGACACAAAATACAATGCGGTTGCAGTGAAAATGAAACAAATATTTAGTTCACTTGAGTTCCGTCCTTTTGTTTAATTTATTTGAAAAGGCTGGCACCGCAAATTCATTCTACAATGTTAAATGTTGAAATCTTTGAAAAATTGTAAAATGTCCAAAAAGTCCCTTACACAGTGTAGTCTACACTGTAAAAATAGATGTTGTTTTCACAGTATAATACAGCTAATTTTATAGTAACAAACTGTAACTAGCTGTCGTGGCCGTCACGAAACTTTCTTCCATATCTATCTTATGAATTCCGGTTACAAAATAAAATACGTGCTCGCCCGAGTAATTGGAGACAGCTCCAATTTCCCAATTATCGTAATAACCCTGCAAATGCAGAATCAATGAGCGAAATTGGAAATCATTGCAAAAGCCTTGTTGAAATAAATTGCAAACATTTTATTTGTTAGTAAAAAGAAATTGGCAACAGTTAAAAATTTCAAATCATTGAAAGTTTTCAGCTGTTTTGATAATTAAATAGCGTGAAAGCGATTTTTTAATGAATTAATTTTTCGCATTGTTGACTAAGCGCAAAAATCACCCCACCCTCCCCCTGGGGCGATTGGCGCCAAAATTTAATCGATGCTTGCTTTCATATTGGGTTAGTGTTATTCCAAATTTCATTCAAATCGCAGCAATATTTCCCGAGATACAGTAGGTGCAATGACAAAATAAGCACTTTTGATTGCTCCACGCCCCTTTGAGATATTGACACACAAATTGAATCAGCAGCTGTACTCAATAGGGTCTACCTATGGACCAATTTTCGTTTGATTCCGCCGGTTACTTCCTGAGATGTAGCAATCACCCCCGCGCAGAACACGTGCGATTGCTCCACCCCCCTTGGAGATATTGACAAACAAATTGAATCAGCACCTGTACTCAGTAGGGTCTACCTATGGACCAATTTTCGTTTGATTCCGCCGGTTACTTCCTGAGATATAGCAATCACCCCCGCGCAGAACACGTGCGATTGCTCCACCCCCCTTGGAGGAATTCGCTAAAAAAAGTCAGGTGCACCAGTTCACATGGTGGTACATATGTGCAAAAATTTTTGTTCGATTTCATTCAGTAGTTTTTGCTCTAGCGCGGCCACAAAAACTGGTCACACACATACAGACTCACACACACACAGACACACAGACAGACAGACATTTTCCAAAAATGGTCGAAATGGACTCAGAGCACCTCAAAACGTGCAAATCCGTCAAAATTCGACATTCGAAAATTTTCACGAAACCAATACTTTCTTCTATATATTAGATATAGAAGAAAGTAAAAATTGCTAATTTACAGTAACTAACTGCAAAATTGCTCATTTTGTACTAATAAACTGTAAAATTGCTGCTTTATAGTAATAAACTGTAAAATTGCTGCTTTATAGTAATAAACTGTAAAGTTGCCAATCTTACATTTAACTACTGTGCATTCTACAGCTGTAAACTGGAACCTCTGCTGCCAGTATTATATTGTAAAAAAACGCTTTATTTTATTTTTTTTTTTTTTGCAGTGTAGTGCAGATTCTACTTTCTTAAAATAAGTATAATCGTCGGATTATGCAGAAGAAAAACTAAGACTTTTTGTTATCCAACTCCAGCAGAGAAACAATATCAAATGATTTCTCCATTTCCCGAGAGAAACATTTAATAAAATCATCAGAAAACGAGAAAGAAGAAAACAATTTTTTTTTCTTTTTAAGGCTTACAGAAGTTCCATGACTGAACCTTAAAATTACTACATTCGAAGAAATTTAGCATCTAAAACTTCATTTTACAGCCTAAACTTTCTAAGCGTTCGATTTATTTTTAAAAATTCCGAAATGAGGACGAAAATGTGGAGCAAGGACGAATAAATACAAATTAAATTCTCGAACTGGAGCTCCCAGCTTTAGTAGGGATTTTAAGACATCGCCTCTCCCTTATCCTTATCCTTTATCTTATTAGCAAATAAAATTTTGGGAAATCCACTCGATGGTAGTCTAACTAGACTAAATCGAACTAAATTTACATAATAGTTTATCTGGAGCTGCATAAATGATTGCTGTTCACAATAGTTCATTGTGAAGGAGAGGAGAGATACTTAATGGCGTCGCTCAACAACGAATTGGTTTAAAAGTATTTGGCTGCATGGTTTTCTTCTTCTAATTGCTTTCGGCTTTAAAGGGGCAGCAAGTACATTTGTGCAAAAAATGAAACAAAAGCTTTTGGATGGCATTGATGAAACTTTTAAAAAATACACTCAGGCACATTGAAAATAGCGACCCAAGAAGAAATCGTCGGATTGAAATGAAATTTAATACACATAATGATACAGATGAGACTCACTTGATCTCAAAATCAAGACAATTAAACTAATACAGGGTGAGAAACGACACAAATACAGGGAATCTGTACAATATCAAAACTTGGCAAATTCAATCCGATGCTTTCTTCTTGGGTCGCCATTTTCAATGCGCTTGAGTGTATATAAACGAATTTTGTCGTTTATAAGAATATTATTCGTTTAAGCCGGGATATTTAACATTGCGTCTATGGCATGGGGGAATATTCGGTTCTGGGAAGTTTTATTCGCATAAGCGTTTATCCGTTACTCGATTAAGCGGAGCTGACAGTATTTAAAAAAATGATTTTTGAGATCTCAAGTTTAAATTATGTTTTTTTCACACCGACGAATTGTGATAAGCGTGCAGCGTACGTCTGAGAGCACATTACCCAACTTGACCCCCGATCCTTTAGTTCTTTTAGTTCAGTGGTTAAAGTACTGGGTTACCATCAGGCAGGTCCCTGGATTAAATCCCGTCAAGGACACGCATCCGTGAGCCACATATTGATGAAGTGGCAACTCAGTATATGGCGTCATCTACAGCCAGCACCGCACCACCACGTCCTGCATGGTGGTGGAGCAAGGGCTGCTGGACGCACTTCGTTGCCAGACTGCCAATCTGAAAAAGGAACCAATCGGCGAAAAGAAAATACGTAGCCATTTGTCATTGCTCAAAAAAAAAAAAAGGAAGAAAAGAGAAGTGATGAAGAATAAAGGGAATAAGAGGTGGGGGATACTATTCAATGAATATTAAAACGAAAAGACCAATAAACTAAACCAGCTCTATGATAACAATTGTCGTGAATTTTGTTTCTAAATGAACGAATTACAATTGCATCACTTTTCACTTCACACTCCAGGGTCCCCCGTACCTACCACAGCTTCGTGGTTTCACCGGGATAGGGCCCTGAAGAGCGCTCTGCTCTTAATTTTGAACCAGAACCTAGGGTCGAGCAAACCCTAGGCCCAGCACCCCCAGAGGTATCGTTTCACTTGGAGGACATTGTGACCACGACATTTTTAACGCCTCCCAGCCACCATTAATCAAGACGGTAGATCTTTGATCGGCTGGGATCGAGCCCGGGGTCACGATGCCTTACCGATCGGGCCACCACGGCCCGCTTAATTGAATGTTAGAAACGGTTTTGAAGCTACTGAGCACATAAATATCTCAGGACTAATTTAAAATCTGTACCTCAGAACCAGAATAACGTAAGTCCATTTTCGTCATTTTTCGGTAGAGGGGAAAAACGATTGTCGAATACATCGTTTTTCCCCTCTACTGAAAAATGACGAAAATGGACTTAGGTTAGTCTGGTTCTGAGGTACAGAAATATCGCAACGTGTAATCTCCCTCCCCCACCCGCCCCCCTTTTCCCTTAAAATTTTGAAGCATCTGTTTAGAGCAGAAGTCACCGCCCTTAATACCAGGGTTAAATCAGAAACATGCAATATGCCGCCAATTCTGTTATTCCATCAGAAGACTGCAATTTCGTGCTTATTGGATCTCGTCAGCCTAGAATAAGATTAACCGAGTTGGAGGCTGAAATCCGCTGATAGAAGCAAATAGAGCCAAAAAACTGGTAGCTAAAAGGAAATTAGAACACCAGCGCACAATGATACGGTACGACTCGTAATTTTAACCCATTAATGCCTGACTTTTTTTTTCCAAAGATATTTTGTATACTGGTTACAAACAGTGTTTAATGGACAGGAAAAATAATTAAAAAAAATATTATGTAAAAAATAATTTTTTTATTAAGGAAAGAAAAATCGTCCCTCATAAGTTACGATAGACCCCAGAGGGTATATACTTTTTTTTACTAAAAATGTTTTCTGCCTACGATATAATATTTAAAAAGACGTTTTATAAGAAGAAATAAAATCAGCAATTAACATAAACTGGGAAGCTGGGAATAACTTTGAAAACTTAGCTTTTTGTTCTTGAGATTGTGAACGATGTCATTTTTGATAAAGGTCATATTAAAACTGCTACAGAATACACTTTACGATGGTTATGTGCTGCAATCTGTTAATAACGAATTTGAACAATACCAAGATACTCATGAACACTATTATTTGGTTGAAATGTTCATTGTTGGGAAATTCAGACCCTTTTTTGGACCGTCCCTAAAAAGGGACGCTAAGCGTTAATGGGTTAAGACAGAGCTCGGGTGCAGTAAGTCACACCGCCCCTTAGGTCTTTTGGCCATATTTGCTTCTACAAGAGAAATTCTGCCTCCTGCTCAGTTAGTCCTATTCCAGACGAGTGTCACAATAAGCACGAAACTTCAGTACTTGGATGGAACAGCCGAGTTGGCGGTATATTACATCTGCTTAGAGGTTAACTTTTCAACCTAATCTCTGACATTAGATTTACTCAATTACTTTTTACAAATATAGGCGGAGGGTAAGTTCTGTACCTCAGAACCAGACTAACGTAAGTCCATTTTCGTCATTTTTCAGTAGAGGGGAAAAACAATGTATTCGACAATCGTTTTTCCCCTCTACCGAAAAATGACGAAAATGGACTTACGTTAGTCTGGTTCTGAGGTACAGAGTTTAGAGGGCCAAAAGCTTCTACCCAAGTAGCACACTTCGTTTTTTAAAGGTTGTAAAATGGTTATTAACGTTGTGGCAACGGATTAAACACGTTTATAAAACGTTTAAACGTTTTTTGTGCTACCTGGGTATAAGATGGTATCTGCCTCTAGATCGGTTACTTTCTATTCCAAACTGATAAGTTCTTAAAACTACGAAACTGCAGTTTCTAGATGGAACAATAGAGCTAGCCGTGTATTGCATGTTTTTATGCCTTTGCAGGGTCGTCATTTCAAGTTTTTCCAGGGGGGGGGGGCAAAGGGTCCAAACACAATATAATTTCACCGGAAAACATCAAAAACCACGCCCACTTATATGTAAAGACATTGATTTCTCAAAGCCGGGGGGGGGGAGCAATTGACCCCCCCCCCTGCCCCTTTGTCCAAGGGCGGTAACTTACTGCTTAAAAAAGGTTTTCTTGACGCGTCTGTGTCAATGTAACTCCTAAATGGATGACTCGGTTTTGGATAAATCTTTTTTATGTTCCAAGTACACTTGTTCGAGATTTTTTTTTTTTTAGCCCGATCTTTGTTTTTGTACGACTTTAATTACCGATATGCGATGAAAACCCCGAAAATTAATATTTCTGCTCAATTTTGGTGTAGAAAACTTGCTTTCACATTTCCCATATTAGTACCAATTGAAGGACTGACATTTTTACATCTCACGAAATTTGTTTAGAACTTGAAAAATATATAGAACTCTTGTCATACCATATTTTAGAAGATTTTGAATACAATATAGGCCTTTATTTATTAATACGCGACTGGTAACAATACCATTGTTGGCCGAAAAGGAAAGAAATCTCAATTATTTAAAAAGTTTTATCAGTTTTTATTTGTTAACAAATAAAACGTTTGTAGTTCATTTTCGAAAATAAGAGACGCTTTTAAAGGAATTTTCAATCTTCTCTTTTGATTCTGCGACTAATAAATTTCATTAGGTGTTATCATCTTTCCTTTTCCGCGTTTCCCATGTCATTTGAAAAAAATTTAAGTTTTTTACGTGTTATGACCCTCAAAGATCATCTTAATATGAGATTGAAAATCAGGGTCGACATTTTTAAATTTTTAGTTTGATATTAGTTATAGTTCTGAAATTTAAAGCCATCTTATGATGTTCTGTGTATTTAAAACTATTCAAAGAAACTTTTATCACCAAGAAGTTAAAGAAAAATTTCAAACCTTTCTACCACGCTTAAAACTTGGTGTTCCAGAAACCACTCCACTATCGCAAACAACCTCCACTTGTGGCATTCAGACATTCTAGCGCTAATCCTCCCCTCGGAGTATCATTCTCCCTCAAATTAATTAGAAATGTGAGCTTGTCCTTTCTTCATTAGGCATTCAGATCTCGACACGAGTGGAGTAACGGCAATTTGAAAAATCCCGCTCCTTTGTTTACTTAATGTCCGTTGTCTTTAATGAAAATTCATTTAATCAGCTGCGAGCACTTACGAATGGAAGGCGGTGTTGCAGTTCTCGATTTCTCTGCGCGAAGCCGATAAACAGAAAACTCAAGCAGCGAACAAACAGCTTTCGATTCAGCACGTGTTTTAGAGATCGAGTTGTGAATCGAAGGCGATAAAGTAAATTCATCGATGAAACACAATGGTGGGGGTCAATGAGGGTGTTTCCAATGAGGGGGTCAATTCCCTTCCATGTTAATCAAGTATATTTGGAGGGTCAGGGGGAAAAACCACGGTAGTCCACTTTTTGCTGAATTTAAACTGATGCTACCACCTGTTAGAAAAATAAGTGTAATTTCGTTTAGTATGTGCAATATTCGTGAAAAAACACTGCAGTCCATGTATTATTGTCATTTTAGAACAAGTATACTGGGGAAGTTTATGAGTTCGTAAAGTTTAAATTTCGTTTTTCTCAAAATGAATCAAATGTGACTACCGTGGTTTTTCCCCCTGACCCTTCATTTCTTTTAGCCACTAATATTGATAGAATGAGTAAATAATAAACTGTTGTTTTTACAGTATAATATTAAAAGAAGAGGTTTCAGCTAAACCTGTAAAATGCACTGTAATAAACTAAAACTAGCAATTTTACAGTTGATTACAGTAAAATTAGCTGTATTATACTGTAAAAACAATAGTATGATACTGGCAGCAGAGGTTCCACTTTAAAACTGTAAAATTCACAGTAACAAACTGTAAAACTAGCAATTGTACAGTTTATTACTGAAAACTAGCAATTTTATAGTTTACTACAGTAAAAGTAGCAATTTTACATTTTATTACTGTAAAACTACTATAAAATTAGCTGTATTATGCTGCAAAAACAACCTTTTTTGAAAGTATAAAAATAATAATAATAATAATAATAATAATAATAGGGTGGATCCTAAAATTCTTTCATTTTCCCCAACAGGTAATTTTTAATTAAGTTTTTATAATTTCGGAGTCGGACTGATTTTGGAGCAGGGATGCACCGATAAACGAATTGGGCGATTACCGATTAATCGACTGTTGGTAATTGACCGATTAATTGGAAGAGCCGATTAATCATAAGGATGATTTTCTTTTATTGATACAAATGTCACAATCATCCCCTCCCCCTACTTTGTGTACTTAATGTTCGTTGCTTTTAATGAAAATTCATTTAATCAGCTGCGAGTACTTTTGAATTTAAGACGGGGTTGCAGTTCTCGATTTCACCCCATAGACTCACGCAGCTAACAAACAGCTTTCGATTCAGCACGTGTTTTAGAGATCGAGTTCTTAATCGAAGGCGATAAAGTAAACTCATCGATAAAACGTACGACTAGGGCTAATGAGGGTGTTTGGTTCAATCAAAAGTATTGTTTTTAGTCACTGATATTGATAGAATAAACTTATGATCAAAATGAACCGTTGTTTTTACAGTATAATACTGAAAGCAGAGATTTCAGTTAAAACTGTAAAATGCACAGTAATAAACTAAAACTAGCAATTTTACAGTTTACTACTGTAAAGTTAGCAATTTTACAGTTTATTATTGTAAAACTAGCAATTTAAGTTTATCACAGTGAAAAAAAATAGCAATTTTACAGTTTATTACTGTAAAGTTTGCAATTTTACAGTTTATTATTGTAAAACTAGCAATTTAAGTTTATCACAGTGAAAAAAAATAGCAATTTTACAGTTTATTACTGTAAAGTTTGCAATTTTACAGTTTATTATTGTAAAACTAGCAATTTAAGTTTATCACAGTGAAAAAAAATAGCAATTTTACAGTTTATTACTGTAAAGTTAGCAATTTTACAGTTTATTATTGTAAAACTAGCAATTTAAGTTTATCACAGTGAAAAAAAAATAGCAATTTTACAGTTTATTACTGTAAAATTAGCTGTATTATACTGTAAAAACAATAGTATAATACTAGCAGCATAAGGTCCAGTTTAAAACTGTAAAACTATCAATTTTAGTTTACTTTTGTAAAATTAACAATTGTACATTTTATTACCGTAAAATTACTATAAAATTAGCTTTATTATACTGTAAAAACACCATTTATTTTTTACAGTGTAATAATAATAATGATAATAATAATAATTGGATGCATCAATTATTATTTTAATTTTAAAGTAGTGATGCATCAGTAAACAAATTATCGATAAATGGACTGATGATAATCGACCGATTAAATGGCAGAGCCGCTTAATGATAAGGATGATTTTACAGTGTAATAATAATAATAATAATAATTGGATGCATCAAATATTATTTTAATTTTAAAGTAGTGATGCACCAGTAAACAAATTATCGATAAATGGATTGATGATAATCGACCGATTAAATGGCAGAGCCGCTTAATGATAAGGATGATTTTACAGTGTAATAATAATAATAATAATAATTGGATGCATCAAATATTATTTTAATTTTAAAGTAGGGATGCACCAGTAAACAAATTATCGATAAATGGACTGATGATAATCGACCGATTAAATGGCAGAGCCGCTTAATGATAAGGATGATTTTTTTTACTACACCAATGTCACCATCACTCAATACTGTCACAATCACTCTCCCTTAATTTCTTTTACAATTCCAATTTAAAAAATAGTTAGCAATCTATTTCTGAGAGAAGATACATTTTTTTTCCATTTTCCTAATTTTCCCAATTTTCCCATCAAAGTTGTATCCAATTCTTAAGAAAACATTTTCATACAATTTTCAATAAAGTTACATTAACACGTTGTTAATCATATTAACTATATCTAAAAATTTAAAAACAAAAATAGTCTGTGGTGAACACCCTTAGCAACTTAGGAGTGCTTTTAATTAATTTTTTTTTCAATTATTAGTAGCCATTAAATTCAGGACTTTTCTTAATTGCGACAATTAGAGGTCATCTAAAAGCACTAAGGAGAAAAGTATGGACGCATGAAAAATGTTGCTTCATTGTCTATATGAGTATATTTATTCAAAACTAGCTTATTACCCGGCGTTGCCCGGTATTGCAATAAGTTTAACTTATTTCATGTTAAAACTAAATAGGTGAGCCTTAAATTGATAATTCATTGTTAATCGTAATCTTTGTTGGAAAAATCCTCATATTTAAATGTTAATTTTTATCAGTTTGTATGCTTAAAGGCTTATCTCTTTTTAGCCTACTTTCCCGTTAAAAATAAAAGACGAAAAAAGTATTAAAATTGGCTTAATGCATCTAAAAAATATCGCCAAGTCCAAAAAATATCGCCAAGTTAAAAAAAATATCGCCAAGTCCAAAAAATATCGCCAAGTTAAAAAAATAAAAAGGTAAAATGAATATCGAAAAATTAAAAATTTGAAAGTAGGGTATTGAGATGGGGAATTTGTGTGTCGGTCGGTCTGTCGGTCTGTCGGTCGGTCTGTCTGTCTGTCCCCCCCTAATAACTTTTGAATGAATATTCCGATTTGGACAAACTTTTTTTTGTTGGAAAGATCTCGGCGAGTACAGCTCATTCCCGTATTTGGTTTTTCGATTTGAACAATTTTTGGTTCAACTTTGAGCCGCTCAAACAACCTGTCCCGCGATGCTAACTTTTTAGTTAACAGTCCGATTTGAAAAAACTTTTTTTTGTTCGAAAGATCTTTTCAAGGATACTTCATTCCTGTATCTACATTTTCGATTTGAATAATTTTTCGTTCAACATTGAACCGTTCAAGCAACCTTTCCCCCCTAATAACTTTTGAATGAACATTCCGATTTGAACAAACTTTTTTTTGTTGGATAGATCTCGGCGATTACAACTCATTCCCATACTTGATTTTTCGATTTGAACAATTTTGGTTCAACATTGAACCGTTCAAGCAACCTTTCCCCCCCTAATAACTTTTGAATGAACATTCCGATTTGAACAAACTTTTTTTTGTTGGAAAGATTTCGGCGAGTACAACTCATTC
Organism: Uloborus plumipes; assembly: GCA_038373865.1. Lineage (NCBI taxonomy): Eukaryota > Metazoa > Arthropoda > Arachnida > Araneae > Uloboridae > Uloborus > Uloborus plumipes. The sequence continues at coordinate 19,964 of JAXGGA010007940.1, forward strand.
CCATATTTGATTTTTCGATTTGAACAATTTTTGGTTCAACTTTGAACCGTTCAAACAACCTGTCCCGCGATGCTAACTTTTGAGTGAACAGTCCGATTTCAACAAACTTTTTTTTGTTCGAAAGATCTTATCAAGGATATTTCATTCCCGTATTTACATTTCCGATTTGAACAATTTTTCGTTCAACATTGAACCGCTCAAGCAAGCTGTCACCCCTAATAATTTTTGAGTGAACAGTCCGATTTAAATAAACTTTTTTTTTGTTCGAAGTATCTCAGCAAGGATACTTCATTACAGTATTTAAATTTTCAATTTGAATATTTTTTCGTTCAACATTGAACCGTTCAAGCAACCTTTCCCCACCTAATAACTTCTGAGTGAACCATCCGAATGGAATAAACTTTTTTTTGTTTGAAAGATTTCGGAGAGGTTCATTCCCTTATTTCGCTTTTTGGTTTGAACCATTTTTCGTTCAGTATTGAACCGTTCAGAAAAAAATTTAACATTAGCGCCTACGGGGAATTTAAGTTGAATGTTGATCCTGGAACTTAAAGTCGGATTTCCTTCAAACTAACTTTGTAAAAAAATGGTTTTGATAAATAATGTTTGTAAAGTACTTTTCTGAATAATCTTCTGTGAGGACTCTGATTCCGACTCCGACTCCACAAACATGGCGGAAATGCAGACTCAGAAAAAAATGACTGACTGTGCAGACGATTTTTTGTTTATTTATTCATTTGTGTTATTTTATTTATTACTATTATTTTGTTTTTTTGGCAGACGATTTTTTTTGTAACAAAAGTGTTTCATTCACGAGAGCATTTTATTCTTTATTTATATTTAACAACTGGCAACGGTTTAAAAGTGAAAATCGAGACATTTTATCGACGGACGAGTTTTTTTTTCCTTTCTTTGATAAAATGTGTTTTGATGTACATTGTACTTTTAATTTTTTTTTTTTTTTTTTTTTTTTTGAAAACGATTGAGGAATTTTCATACGGAAGAAGTGTAACAATTACATTCTTTAAAGGGTGCGACAAAACTTCATTTATTCATTTATTTACTTTTTATGTCTCTATTTCATCTGATGAGAGGGGTATATTTTGCTTTTAGAAATCAGCTTTAAGTGCTAAAAAGGTATGTTTGACATAATGTTTAGTCTCAGATGATCAAGAGAATAATGATCAGATGCTAGAATGCCGATGTCGATGTACGGGAAAGTAGGCTCGTTTAGTTCTTGACAGAACTTCTTGTTCTCAACGTATTCAAAATTGAAAGAAAATGGCCATTTTGGGACAAAAAATTTGAATTTTGAGCTTTTTGGAGTTTTTAAATATTTCAAAACCCCGCCTGTGTGAATTCTAGTGCACCAAGGAACCTCTGTGCCAAGTTTGATGAAAATCCGACGAAAACTGTGGATTTGTATAAGAAACAAACATACAAACAAATATTTATACATGCATCCATTTTTATATACATAGATAGGAAAACTAATATATTAAAAACTTTATAACAACTGAGAGGATTATTATTATTATTAATAAATTAATTCATCATAGTTTTTTGACGAAAATGAATAATATTTATAAAATATTTTCTCCGATTAATCGGCAAAATTTTGCCGATTATGAATAATCGGCCAAGTATCCTATTGTGACCAAATTATTGGTACCGCCAATTAATCGGTGTATCCCTAATTTGGAGTTACAAACTCGAAATTTGTGTACGGCTCTAAAATCCCGGAGTCAGAGTCAGTCATTTTCCTCCAACCACGCAGCCCTGGCTTAAGCAATATTTTAAAATTTCTTTTAAAAAGTCAAATAAATGAAAAATTTGTATTAGCATCAAGGAAGAATAAATCTTTTTAATATTTTCTCCCAAAATGAGCATCTGATTTGATTGGAAAAAGCGTGCCATTTAAGCAGTGGTTCAAATAAATAAATAAAAAATATTTACTTATCAGAGATGAGCTACTAAATGTCAAGAGGGCTTTTGAATTGAAGCTATCTTAGGTTTCCTGCCTTTTAGTTTTATGTATGAAGCACTTCCCTTTCTCAGCGTTCGTGTTTAAAAGCTTGCCCTTACAGCTTTATTCCAGCCGATCTAGCGAGATTTGTTTTATTTTTGGGTTCTAACGGCTAAAATTAAAAGACGTTTTAAGCGAAACTATCAAAGATTTGTAATTTCTTCATGTGCTTTCAAATGTTTAGTGCCTGTTTTTTATGTGTTGTTGACGATCAGGTTTATTTATGGTCCTTTCTTGAATGATCGCTGTCTTGCTTCTTGGTTTGCGTTTGGGGAGAGCTTCTTCGCTTGGGACGCGGTACACTTCGGGACAGCTTAATTTTTAAAACGCTTTTATTAGCTTCACATGTGGGTTTGTTTGTTTGTCAGTGTGTATGCAACTCTGAGTAAAAGATAAAATTCACGTTCTTTACAAATGTAATATTAATATATTTAATACTATTATTAACCCATTTATGCCCCATTTTTTTTCAACATTTTTTTTTTCAACTTTTATCTGCTTAAAACTCTTACTTGGAATGGTTCACATTCATTTTAAGGGTGAAATAGATCGCCGTTGCCATATTTATTAAGTTATTTAACGTCCTGTTTATGGGACACTAGGCAGATATGTGCGCAAAATACGACCTTACTTGACTTTACTTTTGCAAAGTAACATTACAGAAGTCATCTGTGATTAATTTTAAGCAAATAATTTTAAAATAGTTTAGTTTTATGAAAAACAAGTTCGCAAAAAATACTTACTTTCTGTGGCTATCCATGCTGGATCGTTGTTTGACTTATTTGTCTGAAACTAGCTATCAATAAATAAACTCTGATGTCCAAATAGTGGCTCTATCTGGTTTTCTCAAGAAGAAGGACTATTTAACTTGTGAAAAACAGCTTTAGTAAAATGATATACCCATTACAGGATTTTGTATGCAGTAACTAACAAGCGTCCTGTTTTTAGGCTACTGGGCATAAATGGGTTACTGTATTACATTCTGATGTATTATAAGTGTTTCAATTGTTAGTATGTAACTCTGAATAAAAGATAAAATTCCCGTTCTTTGCAAATATAAAAGTAATATATTCAATGCTATTACTAGCACTAGAGGCTAAACTATGTTTCATTTTGAAGTATTATAAGTGCATGTTAGTTTGATTAAGGCAGGGATTCAAGTGAAACACGGACGATCAAACTCACCATTGCAATCGCAAATTCCTAAATTTGGATAAGTTGCAATCGCAATAAATGCTAATCGCACTGACGTCACTACGGGTGGAGCCAATAAGAGCTCACAAGCGGTCAGCGATCTCCTCTTATTCGCCAAGTAGGTTGTGACGTTTTATCTAGCTCGTTTTTCATAGGCAAACGTCACACTGACGTCACGATGTTTTTATCAAGAAACGTTCTAATGTAATTCATTTCCAGTAGCGATTGCAGTTTGCGATCGCCTGTTTTACTTGAATCCCTGCCTTAGGATCCTGCTCCACATTGACGTAAAGCAGAAAAATTAAGCGGAAGCGTAAAATGGATTACATAGCGTTCCTATGGAAAGTACCTGGATTTTCAGTTTCTGCCTTCGGTTTCGGTCGCGTTTTACGCTGATGTGGAGCAGGGCCCTAACTCTAAAAGCGTTTTTTTTTTTGTTTTTTTAAACTATAATTTAATTTTTAGCTTTCGGTTTTAATTTAACTCCTAACTCTAGTATACTGCGAAAAATAAATGTTGTTTTTACGGCATAATACAGTTAACTTTAAAGTAATTTTACAGTAATCTAATATATAAAACTCTCGTGTCACAGTTTTCGTTGCCATACTCCTCCGAAACGGCTTGACCGATTTTGATGAAATTTTTTGTGCTTATCCAGTATCTATGAGAATCGGACAACATCTATTTTTCATCCCCCTAAATGTTAGGGGTAGTCCACCCCTGAATTTTTTTTGTTCGCACATAACATCTGATCTACTGAACCGATTTGGACGATTTTTTTTAATCGATAGGAGATGGTGTAACTTAGGTGCCATGTACTCACATGACGATATTTGTTTACTAGAAAAAAAGTTATGATCGAAAAACTAGCATTTCATGTCATTTAAAACAATATGTGTTATCGTAAATCCTTATTTCAATGAGCGACCCGATGGTCAAGTGGTTATGCGCGTCAGGTTGAAGTTCCTGCTGGAATGCGATCGAATCCAGGCCCGCAAGGATTTTTTCGAACAGCTGCATGGTTTTTTTTTTTTTTTGAATGATTTTAATGATTGTAATATCCTTATGCAGGTACATCCCCTCATGGGGATCTACACCATATTTTTTTATAGTACAAAATGACAGTTTTGGTCGGATCTTTGTTAAAATTGGCAATGGGGTCCTTCGATGCTGTAGAATTTTCTTATGGACGTTTGCGCCACTTTTGGGGCTTTGAATCGATTGTGGCAATAAATGGTTTTTGATTTGCGGCACTTATATTATTTTTTCAAAAATTATATACACTATCAATTATATTATGTTAATTTTTGTACCTTTATAAAATTCTGTATTTTATACCTTGCATTTACGTCAAATTCAAGGTAAAATTAAAAGTCAAAGTTTCTGAAGAAGATAAATATATGTTAAAAATTAAAGTAACTATTTTTTGTGATTTTCATATTGATTGTGCCCAAATAAACATCATTACCAACAAATAAAATGTATCAAACACCATGAGTGTTGAGTTATTAGGCAAAATCTGCTGTGTAAAGTTTTTTTTTCACTGCTAGAGGGGGGGGGGGTATGAACGACCATTAAAGTGACACAAATTTTTAAAAAATAAAGGTTGGATCTCCAATTATCTTGCTTCGTAATTTGAACCCGCCCCGGCTGTGCAACGGTACGCGATTAGTCATTCAAAAATTAATGAAAAACGTGATCGAAGACAGGATTTTAAATGGCAAGTTCAGAGGTGAAAATATACTCATACCACGGATTCCTATTATACCTACAGATGTGCCAATTCAATTCAAACGTATTCAGTTTCCGATTAGATTGGCATTTGCAATGACTATCAACAAATCCCAAGGTCAAACGATGTCTGTTTGTGGCTTAGATTTGAGAACACCATGTTTTTCACACGGACAATTATACGTGGCATGCTCTCGAGTGGGTAAACCATCCAGTTTGTTTGTGTTAGCTAAAGATGGACTAACAAAAAATATTGTTCACGCTATAGTATTAAGAGATTGATATTGTTTAATAGTGTTACAGTCGTAATTGTTTAATTAATGATACATAATTTTAAGGAATAAATTATAATAACTTAAAAATAATGTTTGCCTTTTGTTCTTTTTATATTCCCTCATCGTTCACAGCTCTCCATGCTTATTTCACGCATATACCACATTCTTACTTACATACAATATACACATTCTACCATACATACATACATACTTACAATAAGTAAGCTATTTTTTGTCTACACTAGAAATTACTAGGAAATTATTTATATGGCAAAACAACGATTGCCGGGTCAGCTAGTAAACTGTAAAATAGCTAGTTTTAGTGATAAACAGTAAAATTGTTGGTTTTCGTTTATTACTGTGCATTTTACAGTTTTAAAGTGAAACCTCTGCTGCCAGTATTATACTGTTGTTTTTAAAGCCTAATACAGCTAATTTTATGGTAATAAGCTGTAAAAATGCTAGTTTTACAGTGATAAACTGTAAAATAGCTAGTTTTACAGTTTGTTACAGCGCTTTTACAGTTTTAAACTGAAACCTCTGCGTTCAGTATTATAATGTAAAAACAACAATTTATTTTTTGCAATGTAGATACAGGACAGGACGATCTATCTTTCAAATATATTATGCTTTCACTCATGAAGCAGGTAAGAATGAGTGAGAATACTTATTTTGCAGACATGTTAGTTAATTCCTTGTAAAAGTTCGATAACTTGCTCAGTACAATACTAATACAGTCGACGCTCGTTATAACGACCACTCGTTACAAAGACCATCCTAATATAACGACCGATGAGAAACCCTCCGACCGTATTCCATATACTCTATGTTCTACCTCTTATTGCGACCACTCGTTATAAAGACCACTTTCTGTAGGACGGAGACGGTCGTTATATCGAGCGTTGACTGTATAACTATTTTGATACAGTCAACGCTCGATATAACGACCGTCTCCGTCTTTATAACGAGTGGTCGCTATAAGAGGTAGAACATAGAGTGTAGTATTGGAATACGGTCGGGGGGTTTCTCATCGGTCGTTATATTAGGATGGTCTTTGTAACGAGTGGTCGTTATAACGAGCGTCAACTGTATTCAAAACCCTTCTGTATAAAAATGGTGTGTTATATAGTAGTAGTTTTGGAGCTAAGTAAAACAGCATGACACTCAAAAATTCCATTGTGACAGGGCCGTAACCATACTTTTATTTCTTGGAGAGTTTTACCAAACGCATTTCTCGTGAAATTTATATGAGCAATAAAATTTGATTTCATCTTCTATAGCCTATTGCTTTTTGTTGCAATAAAGGCTTGAAGGGGATTAACATTGGAAATGTTTTAAAAATGGCGTGTCTTTTCAATGAAGGGAAAAAAAATAAAAAATCTGCATAACTTTGCCCTGTTAAATAATCAGAGTCTTTTAATTATTCTTAAAGATAGATGGCTTTACTCATATACGCATGTTCGAAATAATGCTTTTAAATAATCTATTTTATGACTTTTTAAAAATGTATTGCATTTTATTTTATAGAGTCTGGTACTTTCAAATTTAAAAAAAATCGGTGTTTTTGGAGGTGATATTTAAAATTCGAAGGAAAAACGTATTTTGCTTTGTAAGAAATAATATTTGCAATAGCTAAAACGTTTCAGATAAAATACATAATTCAGCAATGATGATTTCGTTTTCCAAATGATATGAAAATTAAACAAGAAAATTTTAAAAACGTCGTTATAATAATTTTTCTGCAAAAATAGTGAATGAAAAGCATTTTTTGGAATAGTTTTGAAAATTTTCGGACTGGGTTTGAACCATAAAAACCCTCCCCTTAAATACGACCCTGAATTGTGGGTATACGATAGGGTGAAGTAAAGCTCGGTGCCTGGGGGACACAAGATATATCTTGCTAACTTTTATCCAAAAGATTTGAATGAAAAGATATTGCACTATTTTTTTTATTTAATCTGTATTTGCTGTGCTAATATTTCTTTTTGTTGAAAATAAACTAGTGGTTACTTATTACCTCAGGAAATACTTAACTTTAACTCAAACACTTAGAAAAACTGGTCAAAATATGCATATTTTTCTGAAAAATTGTTACACGCTCATTATGATTCAATTATTGAACTTTTCACTGTATTTTAATAGACCCAAAGTACCTAACCGGACACCAGATATTACACCCCAGAAAGAAATAAAAGTTAACTAAATATCTTTTTTCGGTAACAGATATAAGATATAAACCTATTTAATGACGTAAGCAAAATTTGAAAGAATATGAGGTAAAATTTTGACAATAATTGATCAATATCAGAAAAAAATGAAAAAAAAAAGTTATGTTAGGTAAGCCACTTCCCTTTAGCGATAGGATCGCAAGTGAAAACTCACATCAAAATACACAGATCTGTGGAATAGCATTGTGTCCTGTTGGGAAAAAGGCAATTTCCTTCACAAGGGAAGAAAAATTGCTTCTTGAAAAGTTCAGCGTGCTGGTACTGTAGAATGTCTACATAGCCTCACCTATCTAGCAGGGGGGGGGGGGGCTATCTACAAAACAACCTGATTGTAGCTTGAGTACGGAGAGATGGCTGGTGAACTAGAAGCGGAAACGAATTTGGTAATAGGTAGGATCAGCGATAACGCATGAGCAGTAAAAAGTTACTGCTTGCGTGTTCTCGCTGATCCAATCTATTACAAAATGATTTGGTATGTTTCCACTTCCAGCTCACCTACTACCTCTCCGTGGTCAAGCTATGCATCAACTATCACCAAAAAAAAAAAAAAAAAAAATCCAAACAACAAAAACAGAATTTCTTTCGGAAAAATTAAAATGTTTGCAATCAAAGATTGCAGCCAGGTTTTCAAACATTGTTTTATTTATTCATATCTTCATTTATTTTTTAACGCTCTTTTCCCCTTTGCTCTTTGAATTTCCTTGCTCCATAGTTAATTATTACATATTCTTAAAAGTTATAATTTTGCTTGCATTTGCGTCCACTTTTGAAAATTTTTTGTTTACACTAAATCACATAAAGCACTAATAAATCGTAATTTCTTAAAATTTATACCATAATAAATGAAGGAATGATAAAAATAAAGCTGTTTAGTGAGAAATTTGCGAAGAGATTGTTACACTGTAAAAAATGTTGTTTTTTACAGTATAATGCAGCAAATTTTATAGTAATTTTACAGTAAAAAACTGCAAAACTGCCAGTTCACAGTAATAAACTGTGAAATTGCTAGTTTTTCAGTTTATTACTGTGCATTTTGCAGTTTTAAAACGGAACCTCTGCTGCTAGCATTACACTATTGTTTTTACAGTAATAAACTGTAAAATGGCTAGTTTTACAGTATATTACTTCACTTTTACAGTTTTAAACTGAAATCTCTGCTTTCAGTATGAAACAGAAAAACAACAATTTATTTTTTTGTAGTGTAAAGAATGAAAGACGATTCTAAGAAATTTCAGTATTGAAAAAAAAAAAAAAAAACCCTCGTACAGTATAACAACAAAATCTGGTATGGACCCCACACTACTTCCTTTTACGTGTAAATTTCTTAGTAGTTGCCTTAAGTGTTAAAAAAGTGCTTGGAGTGAGCAAGGTAACAATTCAAATATTTACTCCCCTAATCTACCACGAAACAATGCAAAAAATATTTTACAATGATTATTTTTCTAAATATTGCTGATTTAAATATCATTTAGTGAATTTTTTGCAAAATATCGCCAATAGCGCCAAGTTGAACCCAAATTAAAAAAATAATTTTTTCGCCAAATTTGTCGCCAACTTGGCGATATGTCGCCAAGTTGGCGTCAAACACTTGGCGACTAAAATCTTGGCGACATGTCGCCAAGTGGTGGCGCCAATTCATATCACTTGAGTCTGTATTGAAATTAACATTGATTTACCCCAAAAAAGGGGTAAAAGACCCCTTCGGGAACATTCGAATGCAATCACAAGGGGAGGTGCACAACTAGACCCCCCTCAGAGCCTACATACCAAGCTAGAAGTTTCTATGGCATATAGTTTTTGAGTTATGCGAGCCACATACGCACATACATCCGCACATACATCCGCACATACGTACATACAGACGTCACGAGAAAACTCGTCGTAATTTACTCGGGGGTGGTCGAAATTGATTTTTCGGCTCTTTGTATGTTGTTAGGTACATATGCACGTGCTGACAGGTCGAAAAAACTACGCGACATTCATTCAGGGGTGAGCAAAGTCAAAATTTAGACCGAAATTTGAGTGAAATTTTTTTCGTGATCGCAATACTTCCTTTACTACGTAAAAGGAAGTAAAAAACATCGGGAATTGAATCCGATTTAGGATTCATATTATCTGAAACAATAATACATTATCGTGACAACATTGCTAATCAATTGTCGAACGCTAAACCGTCAAGTATTTCTCGCATATTTCATCAATGTTATCAATCAGTTATGTGAGACATAATTATAGTGATAGAACAAATGATATCCAACAAGCACGACATCGTCAAAACGAGAGTATTATTGGTGTTTAAATTAAACTAATGACGGTTTTCGTAATTTTGTCTGCAAACGAGAACGCTGCTTGTTAATTTCTGTCTGAGAATTGGACGTTAAAAACTGATCGATCTAAAGCAGGGATTCTTGACCGCTGGTCCAGTGAACCGAGACGCGGAGTCATTTGAGCGGTCCTTGGATATTCTTACACTGTAAAAAATAAATGTTGTTTTTACAGTATAATACAGTTGATTTTATAGTAATTTTACATTAATAAACTGAAATTTTACAGTTGTAAACAGTGAAACTGCTAGTTTGCAGTAATAAAATGTAAAATTAATATTTTTACAGTTTATTACTGTGCATTTTAGTTTTGAGCTGGAACCTCTGCTGCCAATATATACCGTCGTTTTTACAGTGTAATACAGCTGTAAAATTTCTAACTTTACAGTAATAAACTGTAAAATAGCTAGTTTTACAGTTTGTTACTGTATTTTTAGTTTTTAACTGAAATCTCTGCTTTCAGTACTATACTGTAAAAATAACAACTTATTTTTTTTGTGTAGCTACTCTCATCAAAAACTTTTTTTATTCAAAAAAAATAAATAAATAAATAAAATATATAAATAAAATAAATAAATAAAATAAATAAATAAAATAAATAAATAAAATAAATTAATAAATAAATAAACAATAAAGGCAAACACAGCATTTGAATTTTGACATGTCGAATTCAAATTATGTTTTTAGCAATGATGAATTACGATAAGTCTGTGTGTGAGCTCCTTCGCCACCTTGTGCTTTCTTTCTTTCTTTTTTTTTTTTTGACATTCGCTCTTTGATTAAGAAAAAAGTTTAAAATAAAGCCCAAATTTTTGCAAAACCAATCACTGTGATTAAATGCGACATGATCAGCTCGAAAAAGCGTATAAACTGTATGTATATTACTGTTTTAGGGGGTGACCCGCATACCCCGGTGACACACTTCCCCAAACCAAACTTATAGCAATTTGTGTTTGCTTAAAAATTCAAACACAGAATAAAAAAATTGTATATAGTATTTTTTAAGCTAATATTGTGATTAATTTTTGTAACTTCTGTCACTTTTCGAATTAGTTTATTTACTTATGTAAAAATGTAAGAAATTACTTAAAATTTGAAAGGCAGTTAGAAGTATTATGGTCAGCAAATCACAATAAAAGACGTAGGATTACTTCATGCAATAGTTCTTAAATATGTTGCAAAGTTTTGGAAAAAAAACCTGGTCCGCGAAATTTTTCAAGTTTTTACGCAATTGAGAGGGTCAAAAAAGTTGAGACATTTCAATTAATAATGAAGCTGCAGGTGGGTCTGTCTGTCTTTCTTTCTTTTTATTTCCTTCCTTTCTTCTGTTTGTGATGCGCGTATGGCCAAAACTGATCGGTCAATTTTCATAAAATTTGGCACAAAATTAGTTTACAGAAAATTAGTTAGTAGCATGGGGGTGTGCAACTCGAAGCTTTTTGCGAAAAATCAATTTGTTCTTTTTCTATTCTCATTTCAAGCTCATTTTTGACATGAATTTGATAAAATGGGGAAGAAATATTTCATATACATTTTCAAATTTTATGTCATTTAAAAGCTTGGAATTTTCTTCTAAAAATGATTTCAGTTCGAAGTTTCTATGAGCATTAGAAGAGCCGTAATAATCGTTTATAGAATCTCGGAATTCAAGGCTTGCATTGAGCAAGCAAACGATTCTAATTGGCTAACTAACGATTCTAACAGCTTGATAATAAAATAAAAAACTATGGCGGCATTGAATTTATTTCCTCAACGGAAATTAACTTTTGTTTTGTTACCACAATTATGTTTTATAGTTCTTTTTGATTTTTTAAATATTTTTAAGCACATTTAAAAAAATAAATAAATAGCGTTCGAAGCCCTTTTGTCTTATTGAAGAGGATTTGAATCGAAATATTTTCACTGTTAATTAAATATCGTCTGCTTTTATTTTCTCAGTTTTAATTAAAAATATTGCTTTGATTGCTTTGCATTTTAATGAGACAGAGGGCCGAATTCAAGTGAAACACCATTGCAATCGCTTCGAGGCAATCGCAAATTGTAATCGCTACTGGAAGTCGAATTATGATGGAATCGTATCTCGTAGCGATTGTAACGTTTCACTTGAATCCAAATTTGGGAATTTGCAATTGCATTGGTGGGTTGCGATTGTCCGTGTTTCACTTGAATTCTTGCCTTATAATCTATTCAATGTTTTTTCAATCGTCAATTTCTTTCGGAATTTATGTAGCAAGTGATTATTTTATCTGTGTCTTTAACTGTAAAACACTTAGCTCTGGTGGTTTGGAATGATTTTAAGCGTATTTTATCGAGATGGATCTCTCTTTTATAAAAGAAGTGTTGACTGATAGTTGTCGTCAGTGCATTAGGATTTTCTCATCGCTTCATAGAATATGCTTGAGGTCTAGACAAAATTATGTGTGTATATTTTAACTAGCGAAGCAAAGTCTTTCTTTTTATTTTGGAGACGGAAGAAAAATGTACATGCCCTGACATAGCTTCTTGTTTTACTTTATCGCACAAGCTCAGCTGTGTTTGTACAGCTAATACTGATCTAAAGGACTAGTTTAGTTTAAAATTAAAACGTTTTATAAAGTTTTTCTCGATTTATTCGTATTACATATTAAAAAGTTATGACTGATATTTTAAATACGTCAACGATTTTACGAGATATCCTTCAATTGCTCGATATTTATCTGGATACTCCTTAATATTAGCAGTGTGATTGTCGGTTTAAAACCATTAACGTCTTAAATGAAAAATGATCAAATAGGCTTTGTGCTGAACTATATTTGAAGTTAAAAATCAACGTAAATAAAGCACAAATAAGGTAGAAAGTACAGCAAATAGCTATTTCAAGGCTACAATGGAGCCCCTTCATCAGTGCAAGAAGCTCAGCAAACAACATGAAAGCTGTAAGCGAACTGAGCGCGAAGCACGTGTGCCCCGGTATTTATAACAAATGGGCGAGTGCGCTTGAACTCACAACAAAGCGGGAAAACACCGACCAATCAGCGATCAGCGAAACGCCAGGAGAGCGAAGAAAAGGGGGGAAGGCGGCAAAGGAAAGTAGGGGAAAAAAAGCGCGGGAGAAAACACTAGAAGACGAAATTATAAAAATTGCTTCCAGATGTCAGGGAAAAATGGAACACTGGAAAAATCATTCACCAGAGAATGGGAATTTTTCCAAATATGGTAAGCTTCCCAAAAATCGAGGTCATAAACTGACGAACATTTACAAATAATTCTAGCCGAAGAAAAATCAAAGCAGTGACCAGAAGTCCAACAATGCTGAGCAATGGAAGAGCGTGCTAGTTCTTTATGTTTAACATAATTTTGATGCTCTTTCAGACGGTGCTTAAGAGGCCGCTTAGTCTGGCCTACATAGCTAAGTCCGCATTTGCAAGAGATGCTATAAATGCCCCAGTTGCTTTGGCAATCAATGGGATGCTTTAAGTTTGTAAACTTGATTTTGTTCACAGGAGAGAAAGAAATATCGAAACCAAACTTTTTCAAAATCTTTGCAACTTGATGACTTGTTTTTGGATAAAAAGGCAAAACAATGGTGTAACCAACCTTAGACTCGGAAACCTTGCTGGAATGAGAGGGCTTTATTAGCCTATTATATATAGAATCAATAATCTTGGGCGAGTAACCCCGATCAAAAGCCACAGCTTTTAAATAAGAAAGCTCAGTATTTAAAGAACTGGATGAAGAACAGATATTCAAAGCACGAAACACAAAAGCCTTAAATGAGGCCAACTTTTGGTTTCGAGGATGAGAAGAGTAGTTGTGAGGAGGTAGTGTAACAGCAAAGGGCTTACGATACACTGAAGTCATAAAATCGTTATTACTTTTAGTAATCAAAACGTCCAAGAATGAAAGAGAACTTTCCATTTCCATTTCAATAGTGAATTGGATGCAAGGATCGATAGAATTAAGAGTGGAAAGTAAAAGCTCATTATTAACTTGGTTTTGGTCAAGCAAAACAAAGCAATCGTCAACATAACGAACATAGAACGGAAACTTTATGGTTTCAAAAAGTTTTACCTCAAAGTAGTGCATATAAATGTCACTTAGAATAGGGCTCAAAGGGTTACCCATCGCTAAACCTTCGGACATGCGATAGTAAACACCATCAAATACAAAAGTATTCTGCTCAAGACAAGCACGAGTAAGAGAAACAAGTTCATCAACCTCAAAACTAGAAAAATGATGTTCCTGGAGTCTCAATTTGAGACAATCCAGTGCTCCAATAACAGGTACATTAGTGAAAAGTGATTTCACGTCAAAAGAAGCCATCGTTACGCCGTGAGGCTTAAAGCAACGTAACTTCTGAACAAAGTCAATGGAATTTTTAACAGTGAAAGAATTGCTGGTCAAAAGAGGAGAAAAAATGGAAACTAAATGCTTAGCTAGTTTGTAAGAAGCCGTGCCAATGTTTGAAACAATTGGCCTAAGAGGAACGTTTGGTTTATGGACCTTTGCATCCTATCGATCCTTGCATCCAATTCACTATTGAAATGGAAATGGAAAGTTCTCTTTCATTCTTGGACGTTTTGATTACTAAAAGTAATAATGATTTTATGACTTCAGTGTATCGTAAGCCCTTTTCTGTTACACTACCTCCTCACAACTACTCTTCTCATCCTCGAAACCAAAAGTTGGCCTCATTTAAGGCTTTTGTGTTTCGTGCTTTGAATATCTGTTCTTCATCCAGTTCTTTAAATACTGAGCTTTCTTATTTAAAAGCTGTGGCTTTTGATCGGGGTTACTCGCCCAAGATTATTGATTCTATATATAATAGGCTAATAAAGCCCTCTCATTCCAGCAAGGTTTCCGAGTCTAAGGTTGGTTACACCATTGTTTTGCCTTTTTATCCAAAAACAAGTCATCAAGTTGCAAAGATTTTGAAAAAGTTTGGTTTCGATATTTCTTTTACTCCTGTGAACAAAATCAAGTTTACAAACTTAAAGCATCCCATTGATTGCCAAAGCAACTGGGGCATTTATAGCATCTCTTGCAAATGCGGACTTAGCTATGTAGGCCAGACTAAGCGGCCTCTTAAGCACCGTCTGAAAGAGCATCAAAATTATGTTAAACATAAAGAACTAGCACGCTCTTCCATTGCTCAGCATTGTTGGACTTCTGGTCACTGCTTTGATTTTTCTTCGGCTAGAATTATTTGTAAATGTTCGTCCGTTTATGACCTCGATTTTTGGGAAGCTTACCATATTTGGAAAAATTCCCATTCTCTGGTGAATGATTTTTCCAGTGTTCCATTTTTCCCTGACATCTGGAAGCAATTTTTATAATTTCGTCTTCTAGTGTTTTCTCCCGCGCTTTTTTTTTTCCCCTACTTTCCTTTGCCGCCTTCCCCCCTTTTCTTCGCTCTCCTGGCGTTTCGCTTATCGCTGATTGGTCGGTGTTTTCCCGCTTTGTTGTGAGTTCAAGCGCACTCGCCCATTTGTTATAAATACCGGGGCACACGTGCTTCGCGCTCAGTTCGCTTACAGCTTTCATGTTGTTTGCTGAGCTTCTTGCACTGATGAAGGGGCTCCATTGTAGCCTTGAAATAGCTATTTGCTGTACTTTCTACCTTATTTGTGCTTTATTTACGTTGATTTTTAACTTCAAATATAGTTCAGCACAAAGCCTATTTGATCATTTTTCATTTAACTTTGGCTTAAACGGGCCCTTGGTCACTTTTTTGAATTTTTCTGAACTCATTATGTCGGAAATCAACAGGTTTTGTAGTCTTAGACTGAAAAAGTACAGGTTTTTGGATCATTTGTCCTTTCTCTGTGGTTGTAAACGTAGGGGAATAATTCCAAAGTTTATTTCGTTGAGTTGTAACCTTTCTTCCTCTCCTAAAATTAGCAAAGTGCTTTTTCGTTCTAAGTTGGCTCTGTTAAGAGCTATTATTCAGGAAACTCGGAAGAAAATTTCTAATATTGAAAAAGAGTTGTTTTCTTTGCATCTAAAACTTTCGAATTCTGACTTGGATTTTGATTCGGTTGATAGGAAAAGTTGGAATAGGGTTCTTCAGTCTACATTTAAACATAGGACTACTCTTCAGAAAAAGTGGAAATATCTTTGTGCTAATAATGTGGATCATTCGTCTGATGTTTTACCAAAGGTGAATCAGAATGCGGTCCTCAATCTTTCTTCTAAGCTCTTGAATTCGGATCAGCTGAATGCTCTCAAACTGAATAACAATTTTGCTTCTTCTTCAAAACCTTCATTTCCCAAATTGGTTGCTCCAATTGAGAAAGCCTTTAGATTTAGTGCTCTTACTGCTTCTCAAAAGGATTCTATTAGGCATCTCATTGCCAATACTGTGGATTTTAATGCTAAATTGACTTCAAATACTTTCAGCAAGCATGCTAAGTTTTCGGTAAAAGGTTTATGCTCCGATCCTGATATAGTAGTCACTAAGGCTGACAAAGGAGGTCAAGTTGTTATTCTGGACAAAAGCTCATATTTGGATAAATGTAAGGATTTAATTGAAGTTGGTCCATATGTGACACTTCATAAAGACCCTAGTACTAAAGAGGTCAACTTAATTAGAAACATTGTGAAGGCTTCTCCTATCATGAGTGATTCGTCAAAAAGGTGTTTGATTCCTTCTGTTGCACACTGTGCCCGATTTTATGCTTTACCAAAGGTCCATAAACCAAACGTTCCTCTTAGGCCAATTGTTTCAAACATTGGCACGGCTTCTTACAAACTAGCTAAGCATTTAGTTTCCATTTTTTCTCCTCTTTTGACCAGCAATTCTTTCACTGTTAAAAATTCCATTGACTTTGTTCAGAAGTTACGTTGCTTTAAGCCTCACGGCGTAACGATGGCTTCTTTTGACGTGAAATCACTTTTCACTAATGTACCTGTTATTGGAGCACTGGATTGTCTCAAATTGAGACTCCAGGAACATCATTTTTCTAGTTTTGAGGTTGATGAACTTGTTTCTCTTACTCGTGCTTGTCTTGAGCAGAATACTTTTGTATTTGATGGTGTTTACTATCGCATGTCCGAAGGTTTAGCGATGGGTAACCCTTTGAGCCCTATTCTAAGTGACATTTATATGCACTACTTTGAGGTAAAACTTTTTGAAACCATAAAGTTTCCGTTCTATGTTCGTTATGTTGATGATTGCTTTGTTTTGCTTGACCAAAACCAAGTTAATAATGAGCTTTTACTTTCCACTCTTAATTCTATCGATCCTTGCATCCAATTCACTATTGAAATGGAAATGGAAAGTTCTCTTTCATTCTTGGACGTTTTGATTACTAAAAGTAATAATGATTTTATGACTTCAGTGTATCGTAAGCCCTTTGCTGTTACACTACCTCCTCACAACTACTCTTCTCATCCTCGAAACCAAAAGTTGGCCTCATTTAAGGCTTTTGTGTTTCGTGCTTTGAATATCTGTTCTTCATCCAGTTCTTTAAATACTGAGCTTTCTTATTTAAAAGCTGTGGCTTTTGATCGGGGTTACTCGCCCAAGATTATTGATTCTATATATAATAGGCTAATAAAGCCCTCTCATTCCAGCAAGGTTTCCGAGTCTAAGGTTGGTTACACCATTGTTTTGCCTTTTTATCCAAAAACAAGTCATCAAGTTGCAAAGATTTTGAAAAAGTTTGGTTTCGATATTTCTTTCACTCCTGTGAACAAAATCAAGTTTACAAACTTAAAGCATCCCATTGATTGCCAAAGCAACTGGGGCATTTATAGCATCTCTTGCAAATGCGGACTTAGCTATGTAGGCCAGACTAAGCGGCCTCTTAAGCACCGTCTGAAAGAGCATCAAAATTATGTTAAACATAAAGAACTAGCACGCTCTTCCATTGCTCAGCATTGTTGGACTTCTGGTCACTGCTTTGATTTTTCTTCGGCTAGAATTATTTGTAAATGTTCGTCCGTTTATGACCTCGATTTTTGGGAAGCTTACCATATTTGGAAAAATTCCCATTCTCTGGTGAATGATTTTTCCAGTGTTCCATTTTTCCCTGACATCTGGAAGCAATTTTTATAATTTCGTCTTCTAGTGTTTTCTCCCGCGCTTTTTTTTTCCCCCTACTTTCCTTTGCCGCCTTCCCCCCTTTTCTTCGCTCTCCTGGCGTTTCGCTTATCGCTGATTGGTCGGTGTTTTCCCGCTTTGTTGTGAGTTCAAGCGCACTCGCCCATTTGTTATAAATACCGGGGCACACGTGCTTCGCGCTCAGTTCGCTTACAGCTTTCATGTTGTTTGCTGAGCTTCTTGCACTGATGAAGGGGCTCCATTGTAGCCTTGAAATAGCTATTTGCTGTACTTTCTACCTTATTTGTGCTTTATTTACGTTGATTTTTAACTTCAAATACATTAACGTCTTAGCCGAAGACAAACTCTTTTGCTAATCAAACAAGTGGATAATTGCTTGTCAAAACATTTATAGTAATCCTATTACCCCGGCCGTTAGCAAAAGCCGAAAAGAAACAAAATACTTGCAGGGTCAGCTTGGAGCAAATGAGCCTTGGGTTATGTGAAAAGTTCTTTTTATTGTATAGTGGAAAGTTTCAGCGAGATTGTTATAAGAAGTGCAAGTTATTTTTATTTAAATGATAGCTTTCTTAAATACATAGAGAAGTAATTTTTAAAAAATGGGTTGAATATAACAAAATCAATTGATTCTCATTTAGCCATCAGGACACAAGCACGTAATACATTTTTTACCAGTTGTTATTCGAAATGCGAATTGAAATTCAAGCGGACATAATTAAAATAATGTTTAAGAGTAGGAAGAGAATATAAAACAACTTAATTAAGCACAACATTTCAGGAAAATTGCACAAAAGCACTGAAAGAAATAAAGTGTTGTTTTTACAGTATAATACTGGCAGCCGAGGTTCGAGTT
This sequence comes from Uloborus plumipes, assembly GCA_038373865.1. Lineage (NCBI taxonomy): Eukaryota > Metazoa > Arthropoda > Arachnida > Araneae > Uloboridae > Uloborus > Uloborus plumipes. The sequence continues at coordinate 38,639 of JAXGGA010007940.1, forward strand.
AAAACTGTAAAATGCACACTAATGCTAGCTATTTTAGTTTATTAGTGTAAAACTAGCAATTTCACAGCTTAGTACTGTAAAATTAGCAATTTTGCAGTTTATTACCACACAGCAAGAGATGAACTGATGCTTTTATAGTATAACACTGGCAGCTGAGGTTCCTATTTTAAACTGTAAAATGCACAGTAATAAACTGTAAAACTAGCAATTTTACTGTTTCTTACTGTAAATTTAGAAATTTCACAGTTTATTGCCGTAAAATTTAGCTGTATTATACTGTAAAAACAACAGTATAATACTGGTAGCCGAGTATGCAGTTTAAAACTAAAATGCAAGGTGATAAATTGTTAAATTAGCGACTTTACAGCTTATTACTGCAAAGTTAGCAATTTTAGTTTAGTACTGTAAACGTAGCAATTTTACGTTTATTACTGAAAAATTAGCAATTTTTACAGTTTATTACTGTAAAATTAGCTGTATTATGCTGTAAAAACAGCATTCATGTTTTACAGTGCATAAAATTATTTGTATTATACTGTAAAAACAACAGTACAATACTGGCAGCAGAGGTTCCAGTTTAAAACTGTAAAATGCACAGTAATAAATCGTTAAAACTAGCAATTTTACAGTTTGTTATTGTAAAATTACAACAAAATTAACTGTATTATACTGTAAAAACACCATTTATTTTTTACAGTGTGTGCTTCGAGGTTACAAAGAACCCCTTGGTCACAGCAAAATAAGTGCTTACTTCTTCTTTCAACTGTTAAAGATCATTCTGATAAACCCCATCCACAAATGGAAACCATTGCAATGCTTTTCCTGCAAGGAGAGGACTGTGTGAACATTCTTATTGAAGAATCGCATATTTTTTGTTCAATTCAACCTCCTTGAAACTGTTGCTCCTTGAAATCTGTCCGCGTCTGACTGTCTGTCTGTCTGTCTGTCTGTCGGTATACGCCCAAAATGTCGCTGCCGAAATGTCGCAATGTCGCGGGCAAAAATTTCGCCGTGCCAACATGTCGTGGACCAAAATGTCGCCGGCCCAAAATGTCTCCAACCTAAAATGTCACGTGTCAAAATGTCGCAGGTTCAAAATGTCGCGAGCCAAAATGTCGCCGGTTCAAAATGTCGCAGGTCCAAAATGTCGCCGGCTAAAAATGTGGAAGGTCCGATATTGATACAGTTTGTACCATAAATTAAAACATACGAAAGGGCTTTTTATCACCAAATTAGCAAAAGATTGTTAATTGCTGTTGATGAACGTGTGCGCTAATGATAGTATGGACTACTGCTGGAAAGTACTGCTTTCAAGTCTCTTTTCACTGAAAAAGTTCCCTAAAAATATTTGATGTAGAAACTCTTTTCGGAGAAAAACTCATCACTTCTAGGTTTTATAAATACAGCAGCTTGTGTTTTCTCATTCAGCAAGAGAAAATCAGGAAAAATGCGGTTGGATAAATGGATGAAAAAGTTAGACAACATGTCACAAAATTCACTTCCTTTTCCATTTCATTCATGTTTCGAGGAGTTATTAACTAGTCAGTAATCAGTAGACACGCAGCTCTCGTTCTTTAGTCATCAAAACTACACTGTGAAAATGAATGTTGTTTTTACAGTATAATACAACTAATTTTACAGTAATAAACTGTAAAATTGCTAGTTTTACAGTTTATTACTGTGCATTTTACAGTTTTAAACTGGAACTTCTGCTGCCAGTATTACAGTTTTTTTACTGTATAATACAGCTAATTTAATGGTAATAGGCTGTAGTATTGTTATTACAGTAACAAACTTTAAAATTGCTAGTTTTACGGCAATAAACTGTAAAATAACGAGTTTTGCAGTTTATTACTGCGCTTTTGCAGTTTTAAACTGAAACCTCTGCTTAGAGTATTATACTATAAAAACAACTTTTGGCAGTGTATGTTTCAGATTAAGATGTCTACTCTAAAACAGTCATGTGTTTCGATTTGTCATGTGTTTCCGATTTACATTTTGCACTATATTCGCAAGCCTAGATCTTTATCAAGTGACTTTGTGGTGATTTAAGAAACTAGTCAAAGACGCTTCAATTTTTCTCGGACAAGGCATATATCTCATTGGAGACATCATATCCCACGTCAGTTGGTTGGACTTGTTTTTACCTCTTTCAGCTGCCATTAATCAGAGACTACAGCGCCTCCTATTATTTGCTAGAATCGTGAATTAACTATCTCTTTGAGCAAAAAATATAACGGCTAAGAAGACTTAATTTTTCAACAGCGAAAATTGACCGTGCACGGAAAATTGATATTACTCATACCATTTTATTGATTTTGCAATCATTTTCTCATCGCTTCCTAACTTACACACAAAGCCGTTACATTATCACAACTAATAAATACCTTCTTTGGCCGTGATAACTGATAAGTAGTTATTAAATGAACGGCGGTAACATGTAATGTTTCTTCACTTGCGTTGGCATGGCAACGGAGACATTTTCTTTGCAACAAATACAGGCTCATTGATGACAACAAACAATGACGACAGAGGAAGCTTCGTGTACGTAATGCAATTCGGAAGATAGTGCTTAAGGAATATGTAATAAGAGAAACCGTTTTTGTGTTATGAAGTACATTGTTCAATGAAAACTTTCGGTTTTTGAAACTTGGGCTATTCTTAAAGGCGCTGAATCAGCGAGCGAAGATTGCGCAATGCCAATTTTACACTTTACTTCCTGGTTCCGATGGTATGACATGGGAGAAAAAAAAAACTTATTAATTGACATCTCCGTTAATGAAAATCGTACAGTTACGATATTGGTCGTTTTTGTCAGAAAAGAAAATGTATAATCCGAATGGTACTCGTTCAATTCCCTACTCCCAGCGGTTTTTGAGGAGTTCAAGCTTCAGACAGACAGACGCGAACGTATTTTAATAGAAGAGGGAAGAGTTTTCTTTTTTTTTCATTTTTGTTGTTGATTGTATTTTTAGCTTTCCTGTACAAGTTTACTTATTTTTTCCCCCGTAGAAAAATAATGCTCGAAAACAATTACAAATTTCAATCCTTTCCCTTTGTAGGTATTTATCTGAAAACGCTTTTCTTCAAATATCTCAAAAAGTTATTTCTGCTGATGCGACCTTTTGCCTTCCCTAGGCAATAAACCATCATTAGTAAATCAAATTTCAGTTAATAGTTGCGAAAGCAATTTTAATCATTTATTTTAAAACTGGATTAAAACTGGTGTATTAAAACCGGAAAGAAAATATTTATTTCAGCATGAATAATATTTCTTAACTTTTTTTTTCTTGTTTCCGTAATACTTCACAAAACTACGAAAGTAAGGCGTCATTTCATTTTCTTTTATAAGTCTACGAAAAGTAACAATCCACTTTGTGCTTGTTTTTCGAAAAATTACTATTAAAAAAATTTTTTTTTAATTATTGTTTAAATTACTACACTGTCAAGAGCGAATACTTAGCGCGAATCAACTAGTGATGCATAATGGCTCCTTATGTATCACTAGCATTACTGTTTGTTAATTATGTGTCACTAGCATTGTATATCACAACTAAAAGTCAAAATTTAAAAGTTCGGGTATAAAAGACAAATATATGGTTAAAAATATCACACCAGTTCAAATGCATGTTTTAATAGATACTGCCCGCATTTGGACCATTTTTGCAAGACACCTGTTTGTGCATCTTTATGTGAGTAAACATTTTCTGCTTGCAATTTGACTATAAAAATAAATTAATAAATAAAAAAAATACAGCCGTTGGAACTTTCTTAAGAATGAAGAAAAACCCGTTCCAAGTGTTTTTAAAAAGTGGTAATGTTTTAAATATTTGTTTATTTAAAGATATTAGTTTAGGGGTCATTTACAAATGGTGTTCTGCTTTGAGGGATCACTGGAGGGGGTCACTGAGATTGTGACAGTTTGTGACAAGGGGGAGGGAGGAGGTGACAAGAAATGTAATTTCATGCATTTTTTATAACAATTTTCTTTTGTAATATAGCGTGACATTTGACCAGGGAAGATGAAAGTTGAAGTGTGACAATTTGGAAAAAGAGGTGGGGGGGGGGGGGGGCAAATTTGATTTTTAGAAATTGTGGTATTGGCTATGGACAGTTTCTTAGGGCACACTAGGCTTAATTTTTCAGCATATTCAAAGTTTTATATGTCTGAAACTTTTCACTTGGCCAGCAGGTAACCAAGAAATATACAGGAGGACTTTCTGCTTTGTTAGCATAGACAAGAGACGGTTCAATAATTTTTTTTCAACACGTTAATATGAGAAAAGTTTTAATGAAATAAAACAATTTTACATTATAAGCATATTCAGATATATATATGTATATATGTGTGTGTGTAAAAAAAGAACACTTTCAAGAACCTCAAAACGAGCTTTTAAAAATTAACTTTAGTATTAATGAATTATGGAATGAGCTGTATACAATAATGGCAACTATTTCGTTTCTTCCTTTCTTTTCTCTTTTTATAATACAAAAAAAAAAGAGTTGACAAATTGTTGCATAACCTTGCCCAAAAAATTATAGTACCGAGTCTTCTATTTTTTTTTTAAGTCAAATACAGTAAACTCCCGATTCCCCGCGGAATAGGGTGGCATGGTAACCGAGGATAATCCACCTAATTTGTGAAAAACGATATTAGTGTATACAATAGCTGAAAAATATCAATAACACTACAACAGTCATTTAAGCTATAGCTAACAACGATAACATTGAATGTTAAAAATGTATGTAAGAGCTAAAAGCTAGCAATAACACACTAATAAGTTTAAAAAACATTTAATGACTATAATATTTGCACAAATCTCTCTTTTTTTTTTTTAAGTATCGTCTAATTGGTTTTGTGTTTACATTTTTAAGAGTTTTAAAATGTTTGAATTTGAATGATAAAATGAATGAATGAAGTGTTTTAAAATGCTCTTCTTAAATTATGAATAAAGTTTTTTAATAGCATCTTGTCACAAAGTGATGAATTATCCTGTCTGAAAAAAGATTTTGCACTCATTAAAAAATAAAATTTTATAAAAAAAGTAAAACCGACTTCAAAAACGCAGCTGAAAATTGCTCTAAAAAGTAAAAAATAAATTTATTCTTTGAACACCATCGATACTACTTTTAAAAATGAGTTTTGAAGTCGGTGTCGAAACAGTTAATAAAATCATTCTTACCCATTGATTGTACTATTTATTGATTTTTCCCATCAAAAAACACTTGAAATTGAAAATGAAATATTTTTGTTGTTTTTATTATGAAACATGTAACCGAAGAATGGGTACGAATGATTTTATTAACTGTTTCGACACCGACTTCAAAACTCATGTTTAAAAGTAGTATCGATGGTGTTCAAAGAATAAATTTATTTTTTACTTTTTAGAGCAATTTTCAGCTGCGTTTTTGAAGTCGGTTTTACTTTTTTTTATAAAATTTTATTTTTATTTCATTCTTTTCAGTGTAAATGTATACCCGGAAGAGTGTCATGTTGCCATCGTGAAGCTTCATCTCACTTTATTAAAGCGTCTGAAATTTTACGCGATTGCCACTAAAAACAATTTTTTTTTCTTTTTAGGATTTATTTCTATGCAGATTTAATAAGAAAAAGTTTAAATTTCTAGTTTTTCACCCGATTATGCGGCTAAAACTGGCCTACAGGTTAATCCGCAAAGTAACCATTTACCGCCGATTCATTAGTGCATCACTAATTTTAAAATTCAAAAGTTTAGGTGATGGGAGCCTGGAAATATATTTTTTAAAAAATTGGGGTACTCAGGACTAAATATGTTATATCAGTAAAACTGCGGTTTGCATGCCGCATAATCGTTTGACGTAGACAGTGCTTTTTTTTTTTTTTTTTTTAATTTGCTGCTTGAAAATCCACCGACTCCGTCGAGGATCGAACTCAAGCCTTTGCGAATGTGAGCCCAGCGTCTTACCGCTAGGCCACTCTATCGTCAAACTACTGTGAACTAATAAACATCAAATCGCAAGAGTGTGCGCGTGAAATTTGAAATTCAATTCATGCGCAAAGAGGGTGCGCATGAACGGAATTCTGAAGATTTCCCTCAATTTCTTCAGGATTCCGTTCTCAAACCCCACATCATGGGACCATGGGACCACCAGGGAGGTGTACCCTTTCCAACAAAAAAAAAAAAATTATCAAAATCGGCCCATTCAGTAAAAAGTTATGCGTGGTCATACATTAAAAAAATATACCGGTCGAATAGAGAACCTCCTCCTTTTTTGAAGTCGGTTAAAAATAACCTCATTTTTCTGCATCCAGTAAACCGTCACGGGTAAAAAAAAAAAAAGAGGAGGAGAAAAAGAGCACGAAAAGACCCGCGGATAATCTGACTGGGAGGTTTCAATATACCGGAAAATTTAAAGTTGCTGAGAGTAAGCCGGCCGTCCTCAAAGTTACCATGGGTTTCTCTACACTGCTAAAACTACGAGTTGCACAAGGCAATTTCAAGGGTGAAACGTTGTAACCCCAGTGGTACCCCCTGAAGGGTGCCTGAAGGGGTACCTCAAGAGGCACCTTATGCCACCTTAGGTAATGGCACCCTTAAAGGTTCCATTTGGTTCCCTATGGCACTCTTGGGGGACCTTCACTCCACCTTCACTCACTCCAAGGTCCCCCGTACCTACCACAACTCGTGGTTTAACCGGGATAGGACCCTGAGAAACGCTCTGTTCTTTTTGAACCAGACGAAGGAAAGAGCAATCCCTTGGCCCAGCACCCCCAGAGGTATCGTTTCACTTGGAGGACTTTGTGACCACGACATTTTTAACGTCCCCCAGTCACCATTAATCAAGCCACCATTCCAGCCACCATTAATCTTTGAACGGCTGGGATCGAACCCGGGTCCCTCCGGTCACGAGTCTGACCCCTTACCAATTGGGCTTCTACGGCCCACTCTTGGGGGCCATGGGCCACCCATAGAGAGACACATGGAGCTAAATGACACCTTTAAGAATGTTACAGGAGGGTCAAGTGGAAAGCTTTTTTTTTTTGGGGGGGGGGGGGCACTGGTGCTACAACATTTCACCCTTGAAGATGTCTTGTGCAACCTGTAGTTTTAACAGTGTACTTATTGTACACTAGAAATAGTTTGGGGGTCCCTATATGGCCCCACGGATGCCTTATATAAATCTGTCCCCGTCGAAAATCCCCGATATTCACGCGAAGATCATCCAGAACGCACAAGACTGCAAACACCTGATGCAACACTGTTCGTAAAGCAGGAAAGCCGAAATTCAAGGTACTCCACAAACCCACAGGTAGAAAAGACAGTATTTAATCAACAAGCTTCCAGCTATCGATCTCCGTTTGAGATGGAATCGATATTGGCAGACGACACATCGCCAACAGCCCGCCAAATGAGGCTCCGAGTATAAGAACAGCAAAAAATCCCCCAGTTTCCCAAAATAGTTAAGCACCACCGAAAATAGTGGTCTCTCTCTCTCTCTTTCTACGGGAAAAGTAATATTCATTCGAATCTCTTTTAGCGAAACACGTGAAATTCTTCTTCTTCTCTTCTTCCTCTTCGTTCCTTTTTCAGTCTTGTCTTTTGATATTAACGAAACTCTATCCTTCATTACTACACTTTTAATCACGGCGAGATTTTATTTCCCCCTGTGCGGCACTTTTATTCATCGCGGAGCGCTATCGATTGGGAGCAAATGAAATGCTCGCTAGGAATTTGACAGCAAGGCATTTCTTTTTCTTTCCTTTCCTTTCCTTTTTTTTTTTTCGTTTTTTCTCCGGCATTCATTTTTTTTTCTTTGTAGATTTATGAGTATTAAAAATGCCTTCATTACTGCTCGCAATTTATTACCTTGAACTTATTCCAATAAAGTGAATAATAGCTCCTTTAAAAAAAGAAGTAATAAGAAAGAGCTAGTCGGAATGGTCACGAGATCCGTAGACATTTATTTTACACTGTCTGAGACTTTTTCACGGTGTCCCAGTTAAGTATTTCAGAACTTCTAGGGAGTAGGGAATATTCTGACGCGTCCCCTGCAAAAAAAGAGTTGTTTGCTTTTACAATATTTTACTGGCAGCAGAGATTCCAGTTTAAAACTTTAAAAGCACAGAAATAAACTGTAAAACTAGCTATTTTACACTTTTATCACTGTAATAAACTAGCACTTTTACACTTTTATCACTGTAAAACTAGCAATTTTACACTTTATCACTGTAAAACTAGCAATTTTACACTTTTATCACTGTAAAACTAGCAATTTTACACTTTTATCAATGTAAAACTAGCAATTTTACACTTTTATCACTGTAAAACTAGCAATTTTACACTTTTATCACTATAAAACTAGCACTTTTACAGTTTATTACTGTAAAATTAGCAATATTACTATCGCATAAGCTATATTATGTATTATACTGTAAGAAAAAACTACAGTATAATACTGGCAACAGAGATTCCAGCTTAAAACTGCAAAATGCACAGCAACAAACTGTGAAACCAGCAATTTTACAGTTTATTACTGTAAACCAACACTTTTACAGTCTACTACTCTAAAATGAGCATTTTTCCGGTTTATTACTGTAAAATTAGCTGTATTATAATGTAAAAACACCATATGTTTTTTGCAGTGACGAAATAAAAAAGAAATTTTGGGGGGTGGTCGGAAATGCTTTCTTGAAGCAGTGATGCACACAGATGCATCCTAAAGAAAAGAGACTATAAGTGAAAAATCTTAAAAATACATGCATAAAAGTAAAAGGTGCATTGGTCAAAGACAGTGGCTTTGACAGAAGTTTTTTTTTACCGGCTGCCATATACATCTCACATCTTCTGTCGCGTCACAAATACATATTTACCAGATTTTTACAGTTTTTGTAGCTGAACTATCAATTCCTTTTAGTTCTTCATAACTCTCTTCTAAAATTTCTTCATTAGAGTTGCTTTTCATTTTGAAATCCTCGCTATTAAGTTCGAACCGATTAACCTCACAGTGAGGGGACTCATTTACCTCTTTTCGGAAAAATGTTCGGGATAAGTGAGACCGGGACCTCCCCTCCCCCTCTTAAACATCATTAATAATACTTTATTACAAATGTTCTATTGTAGTATGGACTTTAGGTTGAACTTCAAAGCTTGAATTTCAGGTTGACTTGAACATGAAATTTCATCAACATAGATAAATAAATAAATAAAATCTAACCTGGAAACACTTTTTTGAAAAATGTTGCTTGAACTTTTTGAAATGTTTTTTTTTTTCTTTTTTGATATAAGTTCTATGACTCAGAAAAAAGTTCCATATGAGTCCCAAATGTGTGCGAAACAAAGCACTGTGATGAAATGTGACATGATCAGTATAAAAAAGTACAAAAGCTGAATGCATATTTTAGTTTTAGATGGGTGATCAACTTCCCACAGTGACCCACTTCATTCAACCAACCCTAATATGGATGGCATTATGCAAAAAGGAGTTAACCCACAAAACATAAAAAAATGAGTTATCCAACTCTGATGGTAAAATATGTTGCTTCCTACATTAAGCAAAAATGATTTCAGCCCTATCAGCGTTTCATGGTAACATATCATTGGTATATTGATATAGAGCTCAAGGTTTTTCCCAGAGTTTGTTGTCTTTAAAGCGGTATACGCCCAAAATGTCGCGGCCGAAATGTCGTGGGCCAAAATGTCGCGGCCAAAATGTCGCTGGGAAAAAATGTCGCGGGCCAAAATGTCGCGGGTCAAAATGTCGCCGGTCCAAAATGTCGCCGGGCCAAAATGTCGCGGTCTAAAATGTCGCTGGTCAAAATGTCGCCGGTCCAAAATGTCGCCGGGCCAAAATGTCGCGGTCTAAAATGTCGCTGGTCAAAATGTCGCCGGTCCAAAATGTCGCGGTCCAAAATGTCGCGAGCAAAAATGTCGAAGGTCCAAAATGTCGCCGGTCCAAAATGTCGTGTGTCCGAAATGTCGCCGGTCCAAAATGTCGCGTGTCCGAAATGTCGCCGGTCAAAAATGTCGCGTGTCCAAAATGTCGCCGGTCAAAAATGTCGCGTGTCCAAAATGTCGCCGGTCAAAAATGTCGCCGGTCAAAAATGTCGCGTGTCCAAAATGTCGCCGGTCAAAAATGTCGCGTGTTCAAAATGTCGTCGGTCAAAATTGTCGCGTGTCCAAAGTGTCGCGTGTCCAAAATGTCGCCGGTCAAAAATGTCGCGGGCAAAAATGTCGCCAGTTCAAATGTCGTCAGACAAAAATGTAGAAGATCCGACATTGATAGTACCAAAAATTAAATTATATGAAAAGGCTTTTTTACACCAAATTAGCAAAAGATTGCTAATTGCTGTTGATGAACGTGTGCGTTAATGATAGAATGGACTAAAATTTCTGAAAAATACTAAAAAAAAAATTACCCTTTCGGCTTGTAACCGTTTCGAGCGTTTTCCAAGAAACAAATAGTTATCAAACAAGCGTCCGTTATTTATTTACAATAGCTTATTTCACCGTGACTCGCTATCTACCAACTTAAAAACGAATAGATTAGCAGCTCAAGCCAAGTTTAATTGATATCGAAAGGAAAATTTATGTGTTAAAAAAGAAGTTGAAGAAATGTGAAATGAATAAGACAGATATACAATGTTTGACATTTGTTTTTGTTAAAATTTCTTACATGATCGAAAGCAAGTCTATATAATTTAAGTGATAGAGGTGTTTTTATTTTCTTCTTCATAAAATGTGTAAAAGAAAGTATTGGATCAGTGAAAAATTGTCAATTTGGAAGAATTTACACGTTCTGATGTATGCTGAATTCAATTTTATCGTTTATTTTTTTGGGGCGACTCTACCACAAAACTTACTGCGTAAATTGGAATGAAATTCGGTACATACATATACCAACGAATATGTGGTTCAGTGCTGATTGGTTTTTGCCGCTAGTTCTTCCAAGTTTTTACATGCAAGAATGTAATGGAACGTTTTCAGCATAGCGTGATTACTATGTCTGAAGAAGGTTCAGACGAAATCAAATAAAAATTGGCCCATAAGAAGCCTTCAGAAGATACGCCACATCATCGAGGAAGCAGAGCAATTGAACTTTTTATTTTTCATTATTTGTGAGTGATGTATATCAAGAAGTAATGCAAGTATTCAGACAAAATTTTGTTTGTAGAAGAATCTTAAAGGTAGAGATGCTTATTCATTTCTGGCGTTAATCAGCTCAGACATAGTACTGTACCTTCGTTACAATCAGTATTTAAATGTGGAGTTGAATATAATACCATTTTTTCTCTTGAAATTTCACCTCCCCTTCCACCACTTAGTTGTTACAAAGAAAGCAATAATTACATGAACTAATTTGATTTCAAACGTCCCCAATAACT
>JAXGGA010007941.1:0-59683 GCA_038373865.1 Uloborus plumipes
GCTAAATAGAAGACTAAGTAGAACAAAAACTAGAGGAATAGGAAAACCTTGGAAACTAGAAGCAAAATCCATGTCTCAACAAAATCTTTTGAAAATAAAAATGCCTAAAATTGCTAATGGTTTCCGAAAAAATTCGAATGAAAATGCCATTTTTATTCTACGATAAAATCTGAAATATCTTTCTTGTATTAAAATTTCATTTTCTTTTTCAAAAGATGTGCTCCCCGTGTAAATCCTCAATTTATTTCCCTACAGTTTTTCGCACCGAAGAATGACAGAGCTTAAATTGATAATGAAGTTGGTAAAGTTATCTTCCGCGCTTAAACCGAGAAACTCCATAATTGCTTTCATAAACTTCCCTTTTGGAAATTACTTGTTTCATACGCTTTCTTTGCTTGTAGTGATGTATTAATTTTTATATGCATGCTTCGTTTGAAAACCAGTGCCTTTAATATATTTTTAAGTATCGCTTGGATAAATTCTTGGTGGGCTGCTGACGAAAGCATTTTTTGAAGGGTATTAGACACATTTTTTCTGAAGCTAATAAACTAGTGAATTTCTAACAATTAAAGGATTTATTTTAAGTTTCAACGTGAAATTATTCGGATTCAAATCGTATATTTGGATATTATATTTAATATTTTCTTAGATAAAGGAATAGGCAAATAAATTCGATTGAAGGATAAAAAGTTGTTAAACGGATGAACTATAAGAATTAAGTTTAAATTAAAGCTAAAACAAAAACCGAACCTGATTGCCAACCTCAAATTAAAACGAAATTCACTGGTCAGATAGCATTTTAAATTTAAATGCATTTAATTGTTTATGAGAGGAAATATTAAACACGGAAAAGAAAAGATAATCCTTACTAGTTAAATTTGCTTGTCGCAAAAGCATAATAAAGAGAGAAAATTAAAAATAATTTCAAATACGGATGCTAAAATAAATTACAAGTATTTTAATTGTTAACAAATCGAAACTGGTAACAGATAAACATTTTAAATCATTGAGTTTTTTTACCTTGTCGGCCAACAATGACATCGGATTTCAATCGAGTAAACAAAGGCTTTACCGCATTTTCCTTAAAAGCATTATAATCCAAATTCCTTATAACATGGAAGCTCCAAACACATTCTATCAGAAGTAGAAAAATGTTCTCCTTCTTTTGGTACTATTGTTTAAAATTTTCAAATACATTTTCACTTCAAAAATTGTGAAAAACATTAGGTTTTTATCAATACATTTTTTATTCATGTCATCCGAAGCCGAGACCTAGCGAAGAGCACTATTAATTCACCTTTTAAAAAAATAAATAAATAAATAAAAATGGGTCCGCTTGATTAGGGGCTGGAATGCCACAGACATATACACAAACTCGTCAAACTTATAACTGACTTCCTTGTTGCCCCGTCGGGGGTTAAAAGTAAGGGTTCCCTTATTGCACTTTAAATATCAAAATACTAAACAATGAATGAGCAAATCAGCATTGTAGTTAATTTTTAAAATGTGTATCAATCTTAGTGCAGTGAGCAGAATTGTGTTTCAATCCTACGTTTTTTGACTCTTGCTGGATAACACTTAAACATTCCATTGAGCATTTGACATCACATTCTAATTGGTTGTTCCTGCTTTAAAAATATGTTCACATAGTAAGAGACACAGAAACCTAATTGTATGTCCAATATTTCCCCTAAACAGTTGGCTGAAATAAATGATGAAGTAAATGAAATATGTCAGGCTCAAAAGCTTTTATTCCAAAGAAAACCACGAAAATATTACGAGACACTCAACGAGAAAAGTGATTCCTACTCCATAATGATAACTGCAACCAACTGTAACAGATGAAACAAATCATAGAGATTAACACTAAATGGCAGAATAAGTTGGCAATCTCAAACGGTGATAAACCCAAGAACAGTCATTTACTGTTATATAAAGGACTACGTAATGCTATATAGGTAAACAGTTGTTTAATGTTTTTTTTTTTTTTTTTTTTTTGGATGAAACGTTAATGTTGCCTTTACCAGAAGCGATAACTTCGTGCACTGTTGTTGAAACTTTTCTAATGACATAATAAGAACTATTACTTATACCAGAAGCTATGTTAAAACAATGAATTGGTAAAAATCAAACCTTTTAGTATTATACTGTAAAAACAACAGTTTATTTTTTTCAATGTAGTTCTATGACCACCCTAGCTCTTAAAGGCAGCCGGGAAGTCGTAAAGATGGTTAGTTTTAAATAAAGCTATTTGATTTTGTAGATAGTTACCATTTTTGTCAAATGCATTATATCTGAGGATAAGGTGAACTTACTTTGAATTGAATAAATAAAATATTTTTTAATAAAAGAAAGATCACTTTATTTTTTGATTACAAGTCGTCCACTCTAGTACTGCTATCTCTCCTACAATTGAATTGGTGAGAGAAAACACTATATCAGTCACAAAAATTCTAAAATTCGTTTTTATGAAATCAAGCTGTGGGAGGCAAGATGTGTATTGAGGTCAAAAATCACGTCAGTCAGGTTACTAAATCAAAAGATACTGGACCCGTTATTTAAACGCTGACCCTAGAAACAATGCTAAAATAAAGACGTTTTTTCTCTCCGGAATGGGACATATCCGCCGCAAATTTTATCCCCTTTTTTTTCCGCATGGGACATTTCCGCCGCGACTCCTATTCCCCCTGTGACTGGCACAGGACAAATCCGCCGCGCCATTTCCAAGGGTGAGAAAGTTCTTGGCGACACATCTTCATTTGGCGACAAAGACCTAATCTAAAAAGCGGAATTTATTCCCAGACTACTTATATTAGAGGAGAAATCCCAAAGAAGTCAAAAAAAAAAAAAAAAAACAATGCAGTGTAAATCAATTTAAACTCCGCCAAATATTACACTCTACGAGCTCAATCGGCGGATTAGTCCTGTCGCACAGAAACGGCGGGGAGCGACGCGGCGGAAATGTCTCATGAGGGGGGCGATAGAGATAAATTTTGTGGCGGAAATGTTCTACGTTGCGGCGGAAATGTCCTGTGTCCTTTCTCTCTGCTGTGTGAACAATTGAAGTTCTGAACTTATGTTGTTTTTGCACTTACCGATTCAATTAGTTAACAATTTTTTTCAAAATGGCATAGATACGTGATGTAAATCATGAAAAAGTAGAAAAAAAACTAAACAAGGAAACAGCGTGGAATGACTTTGTTTTTGTCTTTTAGTATTTTAGTTTCCCCTTTTTGAAATTTGAACTCAATTATTCCTCCCTAACATTTCCATTAAATGAGCAACTTCTGAAGTTTCTCTTAGTTTTAACCAAATTAATGAAGCTTGTACTGACTGTCGCAACATTTTTTCCCGTTCACTTACTTGAAAAGTTAAAATAAAGAATAAGTTTTTGTATCTCACAAGCGAATGAATCTGAAGAAGGGAAATCAATGAACCGTCTGAAGTATATCAAATCAGTTGGTTTCTGCTTCACTTGTTTGTACTGAATTTAGCGCTTCAATAGCTTCGACAAAAATGATTCGAAAAGTAATTAAAAGTCCGTTTAGATTTTACGACAAATATTCATAAACAGTGACATTTAGTTTATTTTTCCGGGAAATGTGCACAAGAAACAGAGGAAACATATAAGTGTATTTGAAAATATTTATATGATTATTTAGTGAAATATAATAATTATTCCGGCTTATTGCTTGAGAAGCAGTACGTTGAAAAATTTAAGCGAATTATGAATTTATCTATTCTTCCTTTAAAATATTTTGCACTACTTAAGTGTTAGCTATCTTTCTGTTGGTTATTTTATTATTTAACTGTTAATAAAAAAGTACATCATTTGCTTTTGGAACTACTTTTTAATCAATATACGGTACCAAAATTATTATGTTTCATAGGTACACTAGTTAAACTAATGTTTTATCAGGTATTCTATTATACGTTTTTCTGTACTCCGTCATACGTTTATCCATTATACGTTTGATACTATATATTATTGGACCAGTACATATTTTGTTAGAATGTGATTATCGAGTTTTGTTTTAAGTGTACCCCTCTCAAGATGTTTGGTTAATTTTAATTCGGAAGCAAGCTCAGTTTTGAAAACTGATTTCTGTAAAGAGTATTTATAAACAAAAAGCTAATTTTCATGGTAAAACGCCTTGTTAATAAATTTAAAAAAATATGTGTGCATGAGGGTTATCGCAGGGTATTTGTTTTTTATTATATGCACTTAAATTAAAGATTTTATTTGTATCAACTAATGACCTTACATTTTGTAAAGCATTGAATTCATTCGGTAGCTAACTTTTTCATGAAACATTATGCATAATTAAAATTTTGTAAAAATTAGAAAATTCATTTATGCAATTCTGAGAATCTGTGACCATTTTTTTCCTTCTCAAGTCAGTTGAATCAACGAAGTGTTTCAGTGTGTCAATAGCGAGAAGGATATATTTTTTCTCAAACATTAATTAAACTCTAACCCATATTAAATTAATCAAATCAGACATCATTTAACACTATGAGTGCTTTTGTTGTTCGAAGGTTCAAAGGGTAAATCTTGAGTTTCATGTTTTATTTTATACTTTAAAATGCTCTCATTAACCGGAAACAAAATATCGGAAGCCTTTTCGATTCATCGTTCTATAGTAGCCCAACTTAGACGATGTTGTTTATCGCCATCAGCAGCTAATTAGAACAATAAGTTCTCGAGATGATCAGTAGCTGCCGTTTAGCGCTCTTCATTTGAACCAGTACATATTCTGTTCAAATATAGTTACCGAATTTTGTTTTAGGTGTCTCCCTCTCAAGATATCTGTTTGATTTTAATTCGGAAACACACACAGTTTGGAGAACAGATTAGTGGCCCCATTTGAGAACAGATTGGGACACACTCGTGAAATCATTGCTTTCTTTTATACAAATATAATTTCGACAGTTGTTTTTAACTACTAGAAATGGTATATCTCAATAATGGTATTACTATAAGTTCAATTGCAATGAATCACCTTCGGATGGAGTCGCGAATGCTGTCAAAATAATGGCCTTCACTAGTCCAAGACTGTGTCCATTGCCAGGCAGTGATTGACAGCTGTCCCAGTAGATTGCTGTAAAATTAACAACAAACACTACTGGTGTAGTTAAAAGAGTGTTTCACAAGAGCTGTAAAAAGTGTCACAAAAAGTATAATTTTAAGCGTTTTAAAGGAAGGGACATGTATCAGTGTTCTCATCATTTTTTTAAAGGCAATTCTAAAAGTGATAAAAAAAGTCTTCCTGGATAAAAGAAGTGTTCTAAAAGTGTTCTCAAAGGTGTTTTAACTTTTCCAAAAAATGCTTCAAAGTGTTTCAAAAAGTAAAAGTATTTCCGTGTTGAAAAGGTTAAAAATGTGTTCAAAACAAGCGTCTGAAGATTTACAGTGGGTTATCCAAAACGTTAAAACTGATGCAGAGAGATATGCTGCAAGGTTTTTATTTTTTCTAATTATTAATCTTCAAGGCTTTCTTGTGACATTTTTATTTAGAGGCATAAAACTGATTTTAGTGAAATATACGTTATAGATTATGAGAAGAGAATGCGATATAGTAAAATAAACGACAAACAGAGCACACCACAATATTGATAAATACCATCAAAAATCCGGAAGGAAATCCGGAGGAAATAAAAGGTGGCCTGCAAAGAAGGATTTAATATTATTTTAATTTTGGCATATAGAGAGTTGACATTTGAAATAAATTATGTAATTAAAGTTGAAATCTAACAAGAAATAAAACAACATCCGCCATGTAATACTTATGCAGTTCGAATCCTTCTTTTTTTTCATTTTCTATGACGTTAAATTTCTGTTAAAAGAGCAAAGGTTAAAAATATGGTTTCTAAGCTTTTGAGCCATATTTTTGATTTTCTAGGTTTGAAATACGTTTTTAAGGGTGGTAAAAATATCTCTGATTCCAGAACATGAATCTGGAGACATGAAGTTATTTTAGGAGGAAAATATATGCACCCCGTTTTTTACAGATAAAAACATTACATTGAATTTTACTTTTTATAAAAGAAGAACACAAAGAACCTCGCCTTTTTGACATGTACAAGGACCTTACATTATAAAGATGATAATTAAATTTTAGAACATTCATTAAAAGATTAAATATTAATGAAAAAAAATGTTTTGACTCATAGAAATTCAACGAATAGATTTTTTCTAGGCACTACATTTAATCTATTATTCAACTTAAGCAGATTAAAGTAGTAGACAATATCGTCGAAATAACTGACAGTATAAAAGAAAAGATCGATTACAGTTTTGTGCCTCTGCGAGGAAAACAGCACTTTTTCTGTGAAGACTGGGAGCTTACGGTAGGAATTCTCACATCAAGCCTTTCAGAGACTCTGCCGAAAGAATTCATTAAATTTCCTTTGCTTGTTGTTGCAGAAAGAATTTGCCTTTTTTTTTGGAATCCCCATTCGGCAGAGTGCTTTGTTGCCTGTCGAATGAGATCAAAAAGCTTTTCCTAAAGAGAGGATCCATTTTTTTTTAAATTCTGGAAATGCTTTCTAGTTGAAATAATTGCAAGGATACAACTAAACTATTGTTTTCCCTTGATTATGGATTAATTAGGAAACCAGAATATTGTATTCGTGGCTTGGGACCCACATTGAAAATAACGGAAGAAATAGAATGTAAAAATTTGTTAGAGCATTTAAACGTAAATAATATTCATGGACCTCAAATGACAGTCGTGGTAGACATTTGCAACGAATTTATAAAAGAGGGAGAGGCGGAGGGGGGAAGGAGGAGGAATGATATGGACGGCAAAATTTGGCAAAGCTGCATTTATGCGGCAATAAACATTTTTCTTTGTTGATGTAGTTGATGTAGATACAACACTGTAAGAGATGAATTTTGTTACTACAGAATAACACAGCTAATTTTATGGTAATAAACTGCAAAAAATGCTAAGTTTACAATAATAAGAAACTTCAAAAATGCAAATTTTAGTTTATTACAGTGCTTTTTACAGTGTTAGACTGGAGCCTATGCTACTAGCATTATACTGTAGTTTTTACTGTATAACACAACTAAATTTTACAGCAATAAACTGCAAAAATTGTTAACTGTACAGTAAGAAACTAAATTTGTCAGTTTTACAGTTTATTACTGTGCTTTTTGCAGTTTTAAATTGCAACCACTGATGCCAGTATTGTACTGTAAAACAACAGTTCGTTTTTTGCAGTGAAGAACATAAAGTTGGTTCATCTGCTGGACAATGGACAACATACCAACATTTTTTTGAAATTTTTCTACATAAATGCAGCACTGTTTCATTACTGTCTACTCTTTCCAACAGGGTAATTGGTATAGAGCTGTCCGCCGTATGTAGAAAAAAATCTTTAAAGAGGGAGTTTTGACCAAGAAAACTCGATAGTTGATTGCCTAATTAATTTTTTTAACTGTTCGATTGAAATCCTTAATGCAAAAAAAAATGTTTACTTTTATTATTGCATTTTGATGATATTAAAGATCACATATTTTGGAAAATTTTAGAATTTATTTAATCCCTCTGGACGTTTCTTTTGGAAATTCGTAGATGAAATAATTAAAACGAGCAAAAAACTGAAAGTTTATAATGAACTATAAATTAATTATATTAATCGTATTTAATTAGAACATAGATGTAATTATTTCATTTTCGAGCAAAATTCTTAAATATGGTTTGAAAAACAGTACTGAATGAATAAAATATAAGTATAGATTCGCAATCTATATATATAACAAGAAGTTCTGTCAAGAACTAAACGAGCCTACTTTCCCGTACATCGACATCGGCATTCTCGCATCTGATCATTATTCTTTTGATTATCTGAGACTAAAAATTATGTCAAACATACCTTTTTAGCACTTAGAGCTGATTTCGAAAAGCAAAATATACCCTTCTCATCAGATGAAATAGACACGTAAAAAGTAATTAACGAATAAATAAAGTTTTTTCACACCTTTTAAAGAGTGTAACTGTTACAGTTCCTCCGTAGAAAAAATCCTCCATCGTTTTCAAAAAAAAAAAAAAAAAAAAAAAAAAAATAATAATAATAATAATAATTAAAAAAATAAATAAATAAAAGAACAAAGATCATCAAAACACATTTTATCAAAGAAAGAAAAAAAAAAGAAAAAAAAAAACTCGTCCGTTAATAAAATGTTTGGAATTTCACTTTTAATCCGTTGCCAGTTGTTAAATATAAATAAAGAATAAAATGTTCTCGTGAATGAAAAATTTTTGTTACAAAAAAAATCGTCTGCAAAAAAAAAAAAAAAATAATAATAAATAAAATAAAACAAATGAATAAATAAACAAAAAATCGTCTGCACGTTCAGTCATTTTTTTTCTGAGCCTGCATTTCCGCCATGTTCGCGGAGTCGGAGTCGGAATCAGAGTCCTCACAGAAGATTACTCAGAAAAGTACTTTGCAAACATTATTTATCAAAACCATTTTCTTACAAAGTTAGTTTGAAAGAAATCCGACTTTAAGTTCAGGATCAACATTCAACTTAAATTCCCCGTAGACGCTAATGTTAATTTTTTTTTTCTGAACGCTTCACTATTGAACGAAAAATGGTTTAAATCAAAAAGCGAAATATGGGAATGTATGGGAAAGTCTCTCCGAGATCTTTCAAACAAAAAAAAGTTTATTCCATTCGGACGGTTCACTCAAAAGTTATTAGGTGGGGAAAGGTTGCTTGAAAGGTTCAATGTTGAACGAAAAATTGTTCAAATCGGAAATGTAGATACTGGAATGAAGTATCATTGATGAGATATTTCGAACAAAAAAAAGTTTGTTCAAATCGGATTGTTCATTCAAAAGTTAGCACCGCGGGATAGGTTGTTTGAACGGTTCAAAGTTGAACCAAAAATTGTTCAAATCGAAAAATCAAATATGGGAATGAGCTGTACTTGCCGAGATCTTCCGAACAAAAAAAAGTTTATTCCATTCGGACGGTTCACTCAAAAGTTATTAGGTGGGGAAAGGTTGCCTGAACGGTTCAATGTTGAACCAAAAATGTTCAAATTGAAAATTTAAATACGGTAATAAAGTATCCTTGCCGAGATGCTTCGAACAAAAAAAAGTATGTTTAAATCGGACTGTTCATTCAAAAGTTATTAGGGGTGACAGCTTGCTTGAGTGGTTCAATGTTGAATGAAAAATTGTTCAAATCGAAAATGTAGATACGGGAATGAAGTATCCTTGAAAAGATCTTTCGAACAAAAAAAAAAGTTTGTTCAAATCGGACTGTTCATTCAAAAGTTAGCATCGCGGGACAGGTTGTTTGAACGGTTCAAAGTTGAACCAAAAATTGTTCAAATCGAAAAATATAATATGGGAATGAGCTGTACTCACCGAGATCTTTCCAACAAAAAAAAGTTTGTCCAAATCGGAATGTTCATTCAAAAGTTATTAGGGGGGGACAGACAGACAGACCGACTGACCGACAGACCGACCGACCGACCGACCGACACACAAATTCCCCATCTCAATACCCTACTTTCAAATTTTTAATTTTTCAATATTCATTTTACCTTTTTATTTTTTTAACTTGGCGATATTTTTTTTAACTTGGCGATATTTTTTGGACTTTGCGATATTTTTAGATGCATTAAGCGACTTTTAATACTTTTTTCGTAATTTTATTTTTTAACGGGAAAGTAGGCTAAAAATGGATGTATGTTTGTTCCTTATACAAATCCACAGTTTTCGGCAGATTTTCATGAAACTTGGCAGAAAGGCTCCTTGATGCACTAGAATTCACAAAAGTGGGGTTTAAAATGTTTAAAAAATCTAAAAAGCACAAAATTCAATTTTTTTTTTGTCTCAAAATGGCTATATTATTTCCATTTTGAATATGTATAGTAATAGAAATAAGCTTTTAAGCATACAGATCGATAAAATTTAACACATTTAAATATGAGTATTTTCTAACAAAGATTACGATTAACAATGAATTATCAATTTAAAGCTCACCTATATCATTTTAGCATCAAATAAGTTAGAAACAATTATAATTTATGTTCTAATTACCTAGAAACATTGGCAGAAATATTTTATGATGCAGAAAAATTATAAGTTCTAACAGGTACTCGCAAAAATTCTAATTTTTGCGAGCATTTTTTTGATCCTTCTGTAAGAGGAATTATGCAAAAGACAGATTGATGCAATTTTTATATGCCCATGTGGATAGAATTTATTCAAATATTTTTAGAGCTATGTTAATTTAATAATTACCCGGGCAAGACCGGGTAATAAGCTAGTAAATAAATAAGAATGTATAGGTATGTATTAAAGCAAAATTGGATACATAAAATATTTTTAAAACACATTCAGTCTTATTTTAATATAATGTAGTCCATGTCTGATAGCTTCGCTCATTTGAGCAATAATTACACATGATAGTATGCATTTAATATTTTTAGCTTTCCAATGACGTGCTCCAACGTTTGATCAGATGAGCCCTTATTACAAAACTATTGGTCATAAACTTGTTAAAAACAACTTTATAAGTTAAAGCTAACATTACTTGTTTCCTACAAAAGGTTTTTAAAAATGATTGAGTATAGAAGAATAGATTTTGACGCATTTGAGTTTTTTTTTTTTTTAACTACAAGTTACTATTTGTTACCTTTTTGGACCTCAAACTTCGTGTAGTCACTCTTTCGAATTGTTAGTTTGCCAGCGTCTCGTGTCCTTTAGCGTTTCGCTCTCCACGTTCCACCTTGTAGAATTTCATTTCGTGGTACTGGCGCCATCTGTTGAGTTGCCGGGTAACCAATATGACGTACGGATATTTCTCCTTGGAGAGGCCCAAGCCTTGTACTTTCTGATGGTAACTAAGAACTTTATTGACTGAGTCAAAATGACTTTACGGCTTGGGGATAAAGTTAGGTTACGTGCTCTCAGGCGCACGCTACACACTAATCGCAATTCTTCGTTGAAAAACCATAATTTGAATTCGAGATGTCAAAATTCAAATAACTTTTACTCTTTGTTTTATTTATTTTTTTATGAGGATGAGAAACAGGCAGTCATAAATGTAAAAGAAGAAAAAAAGAGAGAAGTTTTTGAGGCACTTTTTCCTTTTAAATGTAGTAAACTTACTTTGCAGCTAGGAACTGAAAATGCTTGTGAGGGGGAGTTTCTTTCAAAAAAAAAAAAAAAAGAAAGGAAACCCATCAATAAAGTAATAGTTTAGTTTTCAAACTACACTACAAACTCTCGACTTTAGTTTCCCAGCAAATGCCGGGTATTCTACCAAGTTAGTTTATAGCTTAAGCAGTTTTAATTAGGGCTCTATTTTTCAAATATTTTTTTTTCAATTAGAGATAACAACCCACTTTAACTTGATCGAGTACAGTACAAATACAATTTATTGAAGTTCATTAATAGTAACAAGAGGTAACAAGGAAATAGAAACACGTTTTCAACGCAAAACATTTCATGCCCAAATTTATTTGATATCACATGAGAACCTATTGTTATGTTGATACGAAAATTGGTGTGTAAATAGTCAACTAATTGCTTTCAAAATCTAATATTGTGAAACATATACATTTCTTTCACCCTTGCAATGATTTTTATGCTAAACAATATACATGAAAGAAATAACTTAAAAAATGAAACTTAATCTTGAGAATAAATGCTTTTGATATGCAATCTAAAAATACTTATCAATGATTTTCGATGTATACAAAGTCAACATCAAAAATTGCAAAATGCTTCAGCTTAGGCCAAGAAAGAGTAAATTTCCAGATAATTAACTCTTTTCTGTTTTCCGCATATTTCACGGCCGGATAAGAAAATACGCTTCTCGTATCCATAGTAGTTTGCGGTTATCTCTGATTTTATTGACCGACGAAACACTTTCAGTAGATTTATAAGCATGCTGTAAGATGGGATACGGATCTTCCAAGAAGCTGTTTTCGGCAATATTTCTTTGTTAGAGGTCTCAAAGGTTAACTCTTTTTCGGTACGGAAAGTTTATAACGAAAACGTACTGCTTAGAAATTGTTCATACTCTACAGATTTACTGTAAGTTGGAGTTATAGTGGAAATGACTTTTGTTTTTAAGAATTGAAAAGTTAAAATTGGTTGATATAGTTTTTAAACTCAATGCCTTATACTCTTTAGTAATTTTAATTCTTTTGTTATCCGAAAACTATCAAATTAATAAGCATTGATTAACGACAATAAAAATAGAATAATTATTAATTGCAGGACCAATAATGTTGTGCAACAGAGGAGGGCTTGAAATCCCGGTTTTTGACCGAATTTTTATGCTCTTTTATACGGAATTTGAGATATCCGTCAATTTAAACTCTGTTGAGACCTTAGACTATGCGGATTGACATGCTCTATGCATGCCAATCCGCACTGGTATGGAATACTACATATACCCCATTTGTAAAGTCCATGAACGGGGTGGTTGAGTCGCAAAATTTTTAGTTTATTGACAAGAGCTGTGAGAAAAATTAACTTTTTAAAGACTTTGGAAATCTAGACTGATCCTTAGAAAAAAGGGTAAAACAAGATTTTTAGAATAGTTCACCAAAGATAGTGTTTGATTTTTATTAGCTAAATCTATGAGTTGTAAGTGGTATCTATGATATCAATTTTAAACCCCAAATCCAACGCTATGCTTCTTAAATAATTCAGTTCCGATGAAGGTAAATTTGACGACGCTCGGGACTTTACATGAATTTTATTTTAGCTACATTTTAATTTTAGCTATGATTCAGTGGTAAACCATCACAAAACCTTTAGTTCGGCCTCTATCTGAAAAAAGATAGACAATCAAATACAGTCAAATGAGAGATATGTGCAATTCGTAAGTACTTTAAAAGTAAAATAATGATAATAATAATAATAAGGGAAGAATAATAATGATAGTAACAATAAAAATAATAAAAATGTGTTTCAAAGAAATATTGTTTAAAAAGATAACGAATTAAAAAAAAAAAAAAAAAAAAAAAAAACTCTAACCGTAGTGTTAAGTGTATGACTCTAAATAATAATCATTTTTCACATTTCTTTACTAAATATAAACCAATTCGTTCCAGTTCTGAAAAAGCGTGCAAGAAAAAAATCCACATTTTTATGATGTCAAGTATCTTTATAATCGCTCGGAAAAACTTAATCCAATTTTAAGCAACTTCCCTTTGTTTTACATTTTATTTTTGTATTCGAGCATCTAAACCGAATATCATTGTCGCGTAAGAGATCAAAAATAAAACAGCGGAGGCATTGTCCTTTTCGTCTTTTTATTTCTATCTTCCTTTTAAGCCCGGATCCGAAATTGTTTTAATATATTTTACGATAATAGAATTTCAAAAAAGAGCAAAAATGGGGATTATGCTGAGAAATTTTTCCAGTCTTTTTGCTTTTTGCTTCTGACAACGGCAGTAGTGAATGTGTAGTGGAAAACTCTCCAAGTTCTTATTTGAAATCAAAAGAGCTCTCTCTCTTTTTTTTTTTGCAGTTGACGTTTATTTTTTTTTAATGTTAATATAAGTTTGGATAAGTATAATGTCAAAAGCAACTACATTACCTGTTAAAACCAATTGCATTATTGTCCAACTTATACACAGGAAAAAATGAACGTTGTTTTTACAGTTTAATACAGCTAATTTTATACTAATAAACTGTATTTTTTTAAATTTTACAGTACTAAACTGAAATTACTAATGTTAGAGAAATAAACAACAAAACTGCTAATTTTAGTTTATTTCCGTGCTTTTAAACAGCAGTTTAAAGCAGTTCTAAACTGAATCTCTGCTGTCAGTATTATACTGTTGGTTTTACAGTTTAATATAGCTAAATTTTACGGCAATATACTGTAACATTGCTAACTTTACAGTAAGAAATTGAAATTGCTAGTTTTAGTTTATTACTGAGCATTTAAAAGTTTTAAATTGGAACCTCAGCTGCCAGTATTATACTATAAAAGCAACGGCTTATTTTTTGCAGTGTAGATGTAATGGCACCCCAATCTTCACAGTAATTATTAAGTATGGCAACAAATACTATAATTGGGTTTTCACATAAAGTCATGCTTGAATACGTCTCTAAATGGCGTTAGTAAATGTTACAAAATCAAGGATAGAATGGAAATTAAAAAAATTCTTTGCTTTGTTACATATCAGCAATTTAAGTCAAATCAGAGGTATTATTTGACAAAATAAAGTAAACTCTCGATATCCACGGGGGTTTCGGGAAATAAACAAACACTATTAACATATTTTTTCGAAAGAGCATGAATTTAAATTTTGTTTCCCTTAACATTTCTTGCCCTAGAGTGCGGTGTACTTCATCCAATAATTTTATTTTACCTGGGCGTTTCCGTAAGTACCACTTCTTGATAGATTTTATATGCTTGAGAACCTCAAATACAAATAATTTTTTATGCTGTACCTATTGTCACTGCTTGTACATATCACGTTTTAAGTGGAATGCAATATTTTTTAAGCAAAAGACATTTTTTATCTTCTTTACCCCTTATTTTATGCCTTTTTCGGACTATCCGCGAGTTTCGTTATTCACGATACCCGTGCTACCCAATTCCGCAGATAACCAGGGGGTCTAGTCTCTGCCCAATACGGAAAAATTCTCCGCATTCAAAACCAACCCGTGACGTCATTTTAACGTATGTAGCGAGACCCGCTAGTCTCTGCCCTTTTTTTCCGCACGTTAAATACGTACTCTAAAATGTAAACATACGGAAAATTTACGCCGTCTTTTTTCAGGCGGAAAACCATTTTGCGTACTTAAAATCCAAGATGGATGCCGCGTTTGCTGCGTTGGATTAGCAACTAGAAGACGTTGAAAGATTGGAAACGATAGAAAGAAATGGTGTTTAAAGACCAATTCAATGCTTTCGAGCTTTCACATCGCAGATTTGTTAAACTTTTCAGATTAACAAAAAATTTAGCGATTGATTGACCTCACGGAAGATATTAAAGATAGTTTTCCCGCCGGAAGACTACCAGCTCACTTGCGTGTAAGTACTTTCTTCATTATTTTGTAAACAAAACATCATTTTTAATGCTTTGCGTCCATTTATAGAGTAGTAGCAAATCTTGTTCGCGCCTTACGAAAACTGCTGTTTATTTTTTTCACACAGATTCCTTTTATTCAACCATATTAAATCAACCAAAAAACGAAAGAAATCTCGACCTGGCCGTTTCGGATTTTCATGTAACTTTCGGGAATCCTACCCTTGAACAGTGCTGTATTTACGTATGGTCTTAATGGGCTATAGCCCAGGGCGGCATGATTGGGGGGGGGGGGGGGCGGCACTTTTTCCATGTAAAATGAAGACTTTTTTTTTAGACAGCAGGGTGGATCGGCCGCGAGAATTACATCTATCAATTGAATTAAATACTGTTCTTTGTTAATAACGCTGTGTGGCCGGGCTTTGCACGGTTTACCTTGAAAATACATTTTATGTCAAGTAAATAAAGTTTTTTTTTTTTTTTTACAACTCTGAAATTCAACACCTCAAGGGGGGGGGGGGCAGTTTCAAAAGTCCAGGGCGGCCTCACGTCTATTTTTTTATATTGAAAAATCTATTATTCATAATTAATCAGTAATTAATTTCTGAAATTCGTTAAAAACATTTTTTTTTTCTTGCTGGCAGTGTTGT
Source organism: Uloborus plumipes (assembly GCA_038373865.1). Lineage (NCBI taxonomy): Eukaryota > Metazoa > Arthropoda > Arachnida > Araneae > Uloboridae > Uloborus > Uloborus plumipes. Next base: position 15,683 of record JAXGGA010007941.1, read on the forward strand.
AAAATATTATAACTCAAGTTCTATGAGAGGTACAGAGTTGCATATTAACTCATTTTAATAACAATTATATGCACTTTAATTTGATATGTAACGACAATATTTCGAGGAAAGATTTTCTCACAAAATAAATAAATAAATGACACTGTCAATTAAAAATTTAGGCCCAAGGCCGACAATACTTTAGAGGCCCCCTTATGTGCTCTGCCCTTTCAAGTCACAAAAAAAAAAATATTTTTCGCAGTGGCATATAAGGGGTCCAGCCCCCTGGCCCCCTTGTATCGCCACCGCAATACAAGGGGGCCAGGGGGCCCCCTTGTATCCTCGCCCTTAATTATCCCCCCCCCTTGTATCGCCACTGCGATACAAGGGGGGGATAATTAAATAATACTCTATAAATGGACGAAAAGCATTAAAAATGTTTTGTTTGCAAAATAATGAAGAAAGTATTTACCCATCCCCCCCCCAAGCTCAATGGCGCGAATCGCCCCCCCCCCTCCCCAAAAAAAATTTCACAACCCTCTTGTGCTTTTTTTTTTTTCCTTTTTTTATTTCTTTTTTCTAATATTATTTATTTATTTTTTAAATTATAACTATTAGTTTTTCATGTATTAACTTTTTAAAAGTACTAATTATGCGCAGAATATAATCACTTTTTTTCTCTTTCCACACATTCCAAGCACACCCACACACACACGAAAAAAAAAAAACAATAATTTAAATAAAAAAAACTAAATTAATAAATAATTTAAATACAGTCGAGTCTCCATATAACGAAGTCGCACGGGACCATTGAAAAGGTTCGTTATATAGAAACTTCGCTATAAAGAAAATAGTAAATTTCTATGCTTAATTTTGCAATAGGGGCTATACATGTGTAAGTAGTACATTAGGTTCATTCTCACTTTACTATTTTTGGAATAAATGCATTTTAGCAAGAAATAAATACTGTGCATATTTTGAAGTTATAAATGTAACGCAGTGAATGAATTAAGAAATGAAAATAATTAAATTAATTTATTAACCTATTAAATTGTATCAGGAATGTTACTCGCATCTGTAGTATAATTGGTGAATTTTAGCAAATTTTTACATTATTAATTGAAAGAATCAAACCTGAACTTGGTCGACGACACTAGTTTTACTTTGAAAATAGTCCGTGGTTTTTTGCTGCACTTTGGAAACACTTTGCTTATAAAACTCTTCACATGTGTGAAGTGAGCCTTCACAAAAGCAGTAGAAGAAAGACTTCTATCTTCCAGAACATTGACACTTTCTCCTATAAAAACTTCGCAATAGAGAAATTGGGCCATTTGATATTCGTTAAAGGGAGACAAATTTACATGCTTTTTTACTGAAATTTTCTGTGTCACAGAAAATGCTTCGTTATATAGAGAACTTCGCTAAATAGAGTGTTCGTTATATGGAGACTCGACTGTAAATAAATCAGTTTTAAAAATCCCCCCTAAAAATTTTGTTGGCACAACTTGCGCCATAATCCTCCCTGTGGACACCCCTGAGGGGGGTGATTTTTGGGGATCATTGTATAGAGCTCTGCAAGGCCCTATGTAGTTGCACTGTATGCATTATGTCTAGCCCTGATACTGTTTTTTTATATCCATTTTAGCTCAAGATTTTTAAAGCTAATTCCCAAGAAATAAATCTTTTTTTTTCTTTCCATAAAATGAACTAAATAAGAGAAGTGCTAATTAAGTATCAAAAGAGATTGTTTTTATTTTTCAATTTATGAATCATTATTTTTTTCTTAAAAATACATAATTCTTCAATGCTGTGCATCAGTTTTTAAAAAATTAGGGCCCCTTAGGAAGATGAGGCCCCAGTCCCAGGCCTAGATGGCCTGTGCCATAATCAGGCCCTAGCAATTGTGTTAATTAGGGCTTGTAGTACTTGTTTTTAATTCCATATCCAGCACAAAAATATTTTAAATTAGATTCTGAAAAATATTATAGTGTTATACATATTTAGGAGCCCCGAAGGGAGGTCATGAGAGTTTTCCTCATTCGGCAAGCTCGAAATGACAAGTCGGCAAATTCAGGAACGGTATTACTTTTTTTGTGAAGCTGCAATATCTTCCTGTTTTTACATAATTTTGTTGCCTTTGAAAATAAGAAGACCCGATTTATAAAACTCACTTCGGCTGTTGTCAAATGACCATCATGCTTTAAATGATGATATAGATAAATGGTGATAGATGCAATATTCTATGATATGTCATACAGTCAATACGCTTTAATCTGTATATATGTTAACAACAATAATTTATAAATCATGAAATCAATTGTTTTGACTATTCAAAATACACTCCCGCTGTTATTTATCTAAATTCCAATATTTGTCAATTATTTTTTTAGTGACACCCATTGTCTTTTCTCATAAGTAATAGTATAGGGTCTGTGTGTATGCAAACAATGGAAAACAAAAGTGAAAGCGTTGTCTGCCGAGCATTGCCAAGTCAACGATTACGATACGTGCCGATTGAAACACTAATTTTCGATTGGCTTATTTGGATCGGAATAAAGGCGTGGCTTAATGTTTTTCAGTACGTTCGTAAACACGCCGAATGTTAACGTACGTTCGGAATATTTGGGCAGAGACTACGCAGTTACCGCACGTACGGTTATCAGCATACGTTATTAGAGTTCGTTACGATGCGTGCGTACGTTGACGGCGTGATTAACGTACGTAAATTTACGTATGGGCAGAGACTAGACCCCCAGGTGTGTACTGTACTAGCTGAATGACGCATTTCAGTACGTATTTTATTGACTTCTAAGGTTGTAAAATGCTGTTGCGCTATTGAGGGATTTGAATAAAACTATTGATAGTTTTATAAATGTTCAGTGACTAGCTGTTCGACAGTATAATAAGCAAAAATGTATCCTGCTTGTAAAAAAAGACATAAAAGTCTGAAATTGAAGCACTTTGTCGTTAAACTGTACGCTTGAAATTACAAGTACACATTGGAAACATGTTTCATTGCGATTGAACTTTTGATTTTCATTTGTCGTCGAAATATATTATCAACGAAACAAATTAAAGGGAACTACATAAGCTATGTTCAAGTGAGAACAATAAGCAGTTCATGACTGCTGAAAGAAAGGTACAAATGCATTAAATTCAGAATTAAATGTTGAGAACAGTGTTTTTCTTCGTCACCTAAGGTCATGGCCTTAGTCGTGTTAATTTATATAACGTTCGAGATGTTTCAAGTATTAGCCAGAATTGAATTATTAGATAATTCCCATAATCGTTCCACAAAATGTCACGTGTGTTTAAAAACCATAATGCCCACAAAATATAATAACTATCCAAAATGTTATTTAACCTCAGATGAATAAAAAGAATAGATATAATATATTTTCAAATTTTAGCTAAAACTTGAAACACTTCCTCTGAAATAAGTTAATTTTTAGTCGCATTTTTCTAGCACTGGAGGTGCAATACGTTACGTCTTTAGCTGACGGGGAGAAATAAACTTTGATTGAGCTTTGTTCTGCTTACAAAAATGTATACAGATTAAACTTTAAAGCGATTTATTATTTTTTTATACGATCATTTTGCATTAATTTCACATCTCGTTTTTAGGCCACGGACCACGATTACGAACTACGATTTTGCTGCACCCTATAATATTTGGTGCAGTCAAAAAAACAACAACCGCAAATCCACGAAAGAGACACACTTTTTAATAAAAATATTTTTGAAAAAAAAAAATTAACCGACTTCGGAACTTCACTCAGCAAATGCTCTAAAAAGTAAAAAATAATTTTATTCTTTGAACACCATCGATACTACATTTAAACATAAGTTTTGAAGTCGGCGCAAAAAAGCTAAATAGAATCATTCGAAACTATAAATATAAATTTAAATGAATCCAGGTTCTTTATTCGCATTCGCATTCATTGAAAAATACATATTTATGTAATGGTACAAATATTCAGCTCTCAATTTTCAATGATTTCTCTGAAAATGTTGGCGAAATATAGTAAGCATCATTTTACCTATAGTTTTTGCGCCGACTTCAAAACTTATGTTTAAATGTAGTATCGATGGTGTTCAAAGAATAAAATTATTTTTTACTTTTTCGAGCATTTGCTGAGTGAAGTTCCGAAGTCGGTTCAATTTTTTTTTTCAAAAATATTTTTATTTTATTCTTTTTAGTGTAAATATACATATGAAATAAGGTAATGTTTCCATAGCAAAACTTCACCTAATTTTCTTAAGTAAATGCTTCATAAAATAAACTATGTAAGAAAAAAAAAAGAAAGAAAGTATCAACACGTCTAAAATTTTAAACGATTGACACTAAAAAATAATCCTTGTTATTCTCTGGTATTTATTTGTGTACTAGTTTAATTAAAGGCTAAATATTAACGGCTTTTCAACTAATTTATATTTCAAAACAACATTAGATTCTCGCAGTTTATAAAATTTCACGACGTATTACATACGTGGCCCGCTAATGAGTTTCATGTTTGCTTCAGTTAAGCCTTCATTAAAAATTATCAAGATCATTATAACAACTGTTTCATATCAATCACGTTCTGTAACAATGGATTTCATATTTAATCATTTAGGACAAATCGCTTTAAATTTGAGCAAACATTTGGAAATTTTCCTCACTTTCTTCAGAATTCCTTTATCAAACCTTATGTAAATTAAGACTAATAAAACCTGAAATATTACGAATCAATCAGTACCTGGTACGACTTTCAGTTCGTTGGAGTTCAGGAGATAAAAAGCAGGACATAGAAAGATACTCGTTTTAAAATTTTCAAAAAGACCATAGAAAGGAATTTCATTATGCAATCCAGAGAAGCCTGGCGTTCAAAATGGTCATTATTACGATTACTGTGATCCCAATTTCTTTTTCGAAGGATTTCTGCTGGTTCCCGTTATCGAACCCGGACCACGAGAGGATGGGACCAATCGGAAAGAAAGACCTTTCTAACAAAAAAAGAATTTTTTAAATCGGTCCAGGCGTCTTCGAGTAATCTTGTAATGTACCAAAAAAAAAAAAAAAAAAAAAATCTCCGACGAATTGTATAACCTCCTCCTTTGTTGAAGTCGGTTAAAAACGTTTGTTTGTTTGTAATGGAGCTGCGTTTAACTTCTTGCCATTTGCAGACCTACTGCATTCCCCAAAGCGGCATCCACTCTTTCATGTGGCACCACCATCGGCGGGATACCATTGCCATAAGTATTTTTGACGCGCAGTTACCCCACTAGATGGAGGCACCTGGGCTCTATTTGATGCGAAACTGCACTAGGAATTTAATTTTGCCACGAGATACTATGAGCCAAACAAGTACTCGAGGGATCTTTTACATGCCGCATAATCATACGACATGAGCGCACTGTCGATTTTCTGCCATCATGAATACCCACCGACTGGAGCCGGGTTCGAACCCGCGCTTTTGGGCGTAAGAAGCCAGCGTCTTAACCACTATACCACTCTGTCGGCTTTTTAAAAACGTTTTTGGTAGAAAACTCTTAACGTGGCTTTCGCACGCGTTCTTATATTTTTTTAATACATCCTATAAGAATTTCTCTTGTTGTTTTTCTTGATTAATCCACTAGGATATCCAAGCTCCAGCAGGCAATGCTACCTGATTTTAAGGTACGGTTTCTGTTACATAGCACTATTAAGGTGGAAGTCGTATTTATCTTAGCCAACACACAGTAGATAGAAGTGACATCTGTCAGAATTTCCATAATTTACATTCAAATCAGAAACTCTCGGTTCAGTATTTTCAGAAGTATTGATTTAGAATTGAAACTTAGAAACTTTGTGTACTACGGCATATTTAAAAGCATATTTAACGTGCTCCGATCACCATTAGCCGGCACGAAGTACCTCCGACCGACTGTCATCGAGTCAGTTATGAGTTCTACGCCTTAATTATCAGACCATAACACAGGCTTGCCTGGATTTTTATTTTGGAAAAGCGTAAATTTAAATTGTATCCGAGTTTAATATTTTTCAATAATAAAGAAATAAATAAATAAATACAGAAAAACTTAATTTTTCTTCTAAAAATCTCATTCTGTTTTCCGTAATATTGAAAGTATATTTATTTTTTATAGCATTCTTTCTTTCCTTTTTGGGGATACTAAGCTTGAAATAGCACAATCCTCCGCCCACAAACTTTTCGTTGAAACCTATTTCATATGATTCTGAGGAGCTGCATTTGTTCCCAGCTCAATAAGCAACTAAAATCAAGAAGGCCGACATAAGATCTACACTTGATTGCATGAAATTTTGTTTGCAGGAACAGGAAACGAAGTTCTCCTTGCAGGAGGAAAAAAAAAGAGAAAACAAAGCTGCTTCCTGAGCAGAGCGGGAACTTTCAGCATAGACGTTGTATTATTGAAAAAAAAAAAAAAAGTTTTATACAGAAAAGACGGCTTATATGAACAAAGGTTAGATACAGTAGAATATATATTGCTGTTATTAAGCTTTTAATTTGTTTTGTATTCCACGCTATGAGTATTTTTTAATACCCTTTTATTAGTTTAACGTGTGGGTTTATTTGTATGTATGTATGTATGTAGCTCTGAATAAAAGAAAAAATTCACGTTCTTTACAAATATAAAAGTAATATATTTAAAACTATTATTAATACTAAATGCTAAACTATATTACATGTTGATGAATTACAAGTGTTTCAGTTGTTTGTATGTAACTCTGAATTAAAAATAAAATTCACATTCTTTGAAAATATAAAAGTGATATATTTTAAATTATTATTAATACTAAAGTCTAAACTATATTACATGTAGATGTGTTATAAGTGCATGTGAACTAAGCGGATATTCCATAGTTTTTAAAATATTCTCTATTTAGTTTGATTAACTCTAATAGCGTACTTTTTAGTTTCTTTAAATTACATTGTCCAGTCACATTAATGTGACCACCTGTCAAAAGCCTGAAAAACTACCTTTCCCAATGCTGTTGCCAGCTTGGCTAGATTAAGCAGATGAGGATCCATGGAGTGAATAACCCGATCGAGATGGTCCTACATATTCTCAATTCTGCTTGAATCAGGAGAGTTTGCTGGCCAGGGAAGAAGGGTAAACTCATTCCGGAGCTCTTCGAACCACGCACGTACACTGGAAGCTGTATGGCACTTCGCATTGTCGTGCTGGTAGATGCCGTCATCCTGAGGAAAAACATTGCACATATAGGGATGGACATGGTCCGCAAAGACTAATGCGTACTTGTAGAAATTCATCGTGCCTTCTAGAATGATGATCGAGCCCAGAAGATGCCAGGAAAACATTCCCCAGTCCATAATGCTTCCGTCTCCAGCTTGGACCGTTCCGGCAATGGTTGAGGATGTTTGGTTTCAGAGGTTTCACGCCTTATACGCCAACGTCCATCTGCCCGATGGAGCATAAAACGTTATTCATCAGTAAATGCTACCTGTTGTTTAATTATCAATAAACGTCCAGCTGCGGTACTGGCTTGCAAATTCCAGGGTTCGTCGTCGATGGACAGCAGTCAGCATAGCTGCATGTATCAGTCTTGTGCTTCGGGAGCCCAGACACAGCAACGTCACTAAATAGAAGTTTGGTAGATGATGTTGGTAGCCCCTTGGTTGATCTGAAAGGGTCAGTTGCTCAACGGTAGCCCGTGTATCAACCCGAAAGCATCTCCGTTCGCCTCATCTATGGCTCATCTATGAGGTCATTCCATGTCAAGTGTCCCAAATTTCGGGAAAATCCACACTCGACTCCCTCCGATTTTGATGAAAATTTTTTTGGATGTACATATAAGACTTTCATGAAACCATACCAAAGTATAGTTCTATAGGCTTTATGGTTTAGTCAATAAAAATTATTGAAAAAAGGTTTCTTTTTCGTGTCTTGAAAAAAATGAACAAATCGTCAAGTTTGTGCTTTTATTGCTCGCGACCTAAGACGATTATCAGGCTCAAATTTGGTGATTCTGATCACTGTTTAGGGTAGAATAGCCTACTTGTGTAACAAAAGCTTCATGCACTGTAGATTTTTTGCAATTTGCTGCCAAAGTTGGTAAAAAATCGTATTTTGGTAAATTTTGATCATTCGTTATCAGCTTGTATCTGCTGAGAGAACGACTTTCTGAAGCTAATTCTTTCCTCGTTTGTAGCCTGATAGTTCGTCCGAAAGGTGTGCAACAGGCATCTCGATAGCTCAAATAATTGCTGAATTATGCGAGTTGAAATTCCAGGTAAATTTCTTTTTTCTCAATTTTGTCTCAATTTCAAACGGCAATATCTCAAAAGGGTCATCTTGGATTTCAATTTTGTTTACATCATTGGAAAGAACACACTTTTCTTAACTGAAAAACGTTATTTTTATTTTTGAGACAAACTAGTTTCAAGGGATATTGCAGGTCAAAAATGTGTACGTCATTCAACGTGAAATCAAAGAAAAAAAGACATAGACCTCAAAAGTTGATGTCAATTTGTTCTATTAAATTTTACAGGAGCTATTGTACTTATGTTCTGATAAAAAAACCTTTTTTAGATGTTTTTGAACTTTAGTTTTTGTGTGCGCACCCGTGAAAACTCAAGAAATGGCAAAAAATAAAGTTTCGTTTTTAACAAAAATAATTATCTTCTTATCGTTGCTATAAGATCTTGAGTCTTTTCCTATGTGTTATTTTTAAGTTCTTGAAACAGAATTTCTTATGATATGTCACTTGGCAAGGTGTCATTAATGTTTAAAATTCATAAAAAGCATTGTTTCCTTTTTCAAAAAATAAATAAATAAATAAATAAATAAACATAAAAATAATTAATAAATGATATAAATAATAAATAAAACAGTTAATATGGTGTGTACATGATAAAAATATATATAGTAGGACTGCAGAGCCATTTTTCTAAAATGCGATAACGAAAGTTTTCGATAGAGTTGAATATTGCAATTATTTCCACCGTGTAAATAAATGATAACATTGGTAATTGAAAATGTGATAAGTATTAATTGAAAATCCATTCATTATACTGCCGAGGATGTGTTTAGATATTCAGCCTATGATTGCAATTTGCCCATAAACAAAATTGATGAAAAATGGGAAAATGCTTTTTATGACCTTGAAACATTAATGACCTACAACTTTTACAAGTGACATATCATCCAAAATTCTGTTTCAAGAGCTTAAAAATAACACATAGGAAAAGACTCAAGCTCTTACAGCAGCGATAAGAAGATAATTATTTTTGTTAAAAACAAAACTTTATTTTTTGAAATTTCTTGAGTTTTTACGGATGCGCACACAAAAACTAAAGTTCAAAAGCATCTAAAAAAGGTTTTTTTTTAATCAGAACATAAGTACAATAGCTCCCGTAAATTTTAATAGAACAAATTGACATCAGCTTTTGAGATCTATGTCTTTTTTTCTTTGATTTCACGTTGAACGACGTACACATTTTTGACCTGCAATATCCCTTGAAACTTGTTTGTCTCAAAAATAAAAATAACGTTTTTTAGTTAAGAAAAGTGTGTTCTTTCTAATGATGTAAAGAAAATTGAAATCCAAGATGACCCTTTTGAGACATTGCCCTTTGAAATTGAGACAAAATTGAGAAAAAAGAAATTTAACTGGAATTTCAACTCGCATAATTCAGCAATTATTTGAGCTATCGAGATGCCACTTGCACACCTTTCGGACGAGCTATCAGGATACAAACGACGAAAGAATTAGCTTCAGAAAATCATTCTCTCAGCAGATACAAGCTGATAACGTATGATCAAAATTTACCAAAATACGATTTTTTACCAACTTTGGCTGCAAATTGCAAAAAATCTATAGTGCATGAAGCTTTTGTCACACAAGTAGGCTATTCTACCCTAAACAGTGATCAGAATCACCAAATTTGAGCCTGATAATCGTCTTAGGTCGCGAGCAATAAAAGCAAACTTGACAATTTGTTCATTTTTTTTCAAGACACGAAAAAGAGGCCTTTTTTCAATAATTTTTATTGGCTAAACCATAAGGCCTATAGAACTATACTTTGGTATGGTTTCACGAAAGTCTTATATGTACACCCAAAAAAATTTTCATCAAAATCGGAGGGGGTCGAGTGGGGACGCCTCGTACACTTGACATGGAGACCCTATGGTCATCTATGGCTCCTGGTGCACCACATTTTCCACGTCTCTGATTTTTGTCAGTCCCATTTTGCCATGCACGGTACACTTTTACCACGATGGCAAGCGAACAGCTCAAAAACTCAGCCATTTTTCAAATGCTTCCACCCTTGGCCCGAAAGCCAATGATTATGCCCTTTTAGACGTCGGATAAATCGTCCCATTTTTGCATTACGCCAATGATGGAAATGGTTTCCAAAGAGCTCACACGCCCTCTATACACCATTGTGCTACCAAGTGCCTTTTGTGATTGGTAATTTGACGTCGACGTCAAAAGTACGTGGTGGTCACATTAATGTGACTGGACTGTGTATATTTAGGATTATTTTTTAAACAAAACGAGAGTTCGGTTTCACTTCATGAAATTTATTTATTTGTTTTTTTTATTGGATGAGTTGAGAAAAATGCCATTGCACGTTTAACAATGCGAGATTAGTACATAGCAAAGATTTTAGTCACAATTTTATTGTAAAAAGAAATAAATCTTTAAAACATTATTCTTGTGTGAGCATTATTAGTTCGGAAAAACTAATATTTTGAAGTATCATTTTATTAGCTACATTTAACGAGTCTTCAGTGCTTCAAGTTTCTTTTTTCCTTTTTTTTTACGAGGTTTATACTTTTTACTTTTTGAACATAGTTTACAGTGATTTGAAACAAATTGTGCAGGTTTCAATCGGGTGTTATTAGAATGAATTAAATTAATTTACTTTACATCTCAATTGATAGGACAAAATCAAATCCTTTCATAAGATTTACAAAGTTTACGGTTCAAATAACAATACTTTGTCTTCAGCTATAATAGTGTTATTTATTAATGTGTGAAAGTAACATATGCTTTAAATGAACATATGCTTGGAATGACCCTTTACTAAACAGTAAGTCACCGCCTCTAAGCCAGGGATAAGGCAGGAATACATGCAAAATACAGCCAACTCGGGCATTCCATCCAGAGCGTGCAGTATCTTTCCTATCGTAAACTCTTCACTCTGGAATAGGAAGTAATCGAGCTGGAGGCAGATATCCTCCTATAGAAACTAAGAGTGTTAAAAACTGGTAGCTGATATAGAATTAGCATACCCAACGAGAGGTCGCAGCAATGGTACTGCACAATTCGTAAATTTAAGATATCGTAAGCCTTAAATATTCTGAGGGCAGTAAGACATATCGCACGCCTAGAAGAATACTGTCACAACTCAAAAACAGAAAAATTTAAGACATGGAAAAGAAATTGATATATTAAAGCAATTAGTAATGGTGCAGTCTATCATACATTAGGTTAGATCATTTCGGCTCATTTGCTTTCATAATGCTTTTAAAATAAACGTTTCTTTTTGACTTTTAAATCATGGCTCTGGGTACATCTCTGAACATTCGGAGTTTCGACTTTTTGAGTTGTGACAGTATTCTTCTAGGCGTGCGATATCCTCTCTGCCCTAGGTGCCACCATGACCAGGCTTCATCTCAACGCATCTTGGACTGTTTGGGTTTGAACTGGGAGGATATCCATGCTACTCCCCTTTTGGTTTTGGATTACATTAACGTCAACGGATGCGTTGATCTGGTTTGACTCCGTCGAACCAGATGGGTGATTAGAAACAACAATAACAACAACAACAACAACAAGATATCGTAAACTTTATAATGTTAATATTTTTTACAGTGTAAGGTTCGTTTAAACTTCTTTCACTGACTTTAAAACTGATTGCGTAAACCATTTAAACTTTTCATATCCTATTTATCGATACATATTACTCTAACAAGCAGTTGAATGGAAGCAAAATAAACTTCATTTTTGATTGAAACTCGGCTATTGTTGAGAAAAACCAACTGTCAAAGACAACCCCGACTTCAAGTGCGATCAATTTCAAAGAAATACATGGGACAGTCATGCCGTAGAATGCCATTGGACTCATTTAAAACTATTCAATATTTTCACAAAAAGAAATGCGGACTCGAGATCGTTCCGCAATAAAAGAAACCGGAGGAGAGACGTTTGTGAAATATACGAAAGCACAATGCCGAAGCTTCCATCCCAGGCATGTGAAACCCTGTTTGATATTCAAACGATGTCACACGCTGAATAAGTCATTTCTTTTCTCGAACCATTTCGGATTTCTTTTTTCTCGTATTTATGGTCTCTTGAATTTGAGAAGATCACGTATCGAGTGTTTGTATTTTATTGTTATGAGAGATGATTTAAAATTAAAAACTCAAAATGTGTCACACTATTTAAATTGGGAATTATTTGATGTTTTTGTGCTTCGTTGAGTGCTATGACATGAGTTTAATTAGTACTGAAGGGTGATATCTGGTAAGTTTTCTCTATGCGTCGGATGTTTAGAAAAATGAAAACATTGTTACTTGTTTTGATGTTTTATTGTTTTAGAAAATGAATTGAAAATAATTTTCTCAAGTAGTATTGGATAACTTATTGCCTCTCTGAAAGAAACTAAAACAACCACAAATTGCAGCTATTTTTCTGTTTGAAGAATTAGCTGCTTAGTATTCGTGTCTTCAGTAGAAATCGTAAAATAACTGTACAATTGCACAATCAGTAATAGAAGTTGCAGGCATATATTTTATAAAAGGAGAAAGCATTATTTTTATAGCGTACAGATCAAGCGATTTGACCATTGGGCAGGTTAAGGCGCATCTTAGTTGCGTTTATAGGTCATCAAGAGCTCTGCGCGGATGTTTGTTTTAACTCATGCGCTTTGAATAATACTCCAGTAATTTTAAAGCTTGGTGGGACTTTACACCTGCTGCTTGAAAATTTTCTCCAATGATTAGAGCTTTCTTAAAGTCGAAATAACTTACTCTAAAAGTCGTGTAACATTTCACCCATTAACATGGTAACTTTAAACAATTTTGTTATAGTGAACTTAAATTTTAAGGTTTTACGACGTTCAGTAGAACGGTGTATAAAAAATTACGAATCTACACGTTTTAACGATGAGGGCCGTGGGGAAATCAAAGCTTTGTGATGCCCTCTACCGGGATACTAACAACTTAGAAATTTAATGTAGGGAAAGAATGTTAATTGACGTTTCAACCCCCAGACGGCGAGTCTAGCAGCCGTAAATGACAAATTACTAACAAAAATTTTGACTTTAATCATTTATTGTTTAAAACAACAATGAATGAAGAAAATAATACCTCCATGATATCATAGAACATTGAATAAAACTTGATGTTACGTTTAAAAAACATGTAATAATAAGAATTTCAAAAATTTCGTAAAACTTTTGTATTACTTTATTCGAGATTTGAAGAAGTATTGATAATTTACAAAATAAAGAAGATAAAATGTTCATTTGTAGTAGTATTTATCGGAATCAAGTTTATTATTACTTAGTGCTAATAATTTACACAAAAATATTCAACTATACGTAATCATTAACAAAATTTGATAAAAAAAGGTGAACTTTTTACCAATATTTTTATTTTATGCTTATGTAAAAAATGGAAAAAAAAATAATTCAAAAAATAAAAAAAAAATACAACAAGTAAATAACACAAAATAAAACAAAAAAAAAAAAAAAAATGAAAAAAACCAAATAATAAAACTTAAAATTAGGTAAAAAAAAGTGATAAGAAAACAATATGGAATGCAATATTGCTTTGACAGAAAAATAGAAATTGCTTATTTCAAACCATTTATTCCAATTATAATTTTAATTAAAAAATAATTCGAAATTAAAAAAAATAAGAATAAACACTTGTTAAATGCTATTTCTAATCCAGATTTGGCTGGAAGCATTTCCGTCACCTTATTGGATTGACAAAATTAATGTCGCCATTTCTTCTTGGCATCTGAAATATCTTTGTGGCTTAAGACGGAAGGAAGTTAATTAGGTATATAATTTGCAGCAAAGAAAGTTTCTCTTCAAATGATTAAGAGGATTATGCAGATTAGATCACAGGCTAAAAACTAATTTAGTTAAGTAGAGTTCTGAGTAATTGGAAGATTGATTTATTTTACTATCTGCGAATTATGCAAATACGATACGACAGTTGCTGGTGTCATGAAAGCTACAATTTGTCATGTTTTAACAGAACAATGCACAGATTGAGAACAATTCTTCTTTAGGAGACACATAGTTGCGCATTAGGAGTTTAATAGCCAGAGCCAAGAAATTAGCTATGAGCAGTTTAGTAAAAAAAAAAAAAAAACTTCTTCTGCAAATCTGTTATATATATATATATATATATATATATATATATATATACACACGTTAAATTTCGGAAATATGTATAGGACTGCAGGCACTGGTTTCGAGGTTTCAATTTATTTTTATGAAAAAGCCCTGGTCAACTTTAAGTAGTTTTGACAATGAGGACTTCTTAGAAAAACAGTAAGTTCTATTTACAAGTACTTACAGGAAAGTATGTACAGTTGCTAAAACATCCAGAAAATAGCATTAAACAGCTTAAACTACAACGCTAAACTCGGATTTACATCCAAATACGGTCGAAACGCAATGCTTAAATCACAGCACTAATAGCATTTTAACATAACAAAAAACTATCACTCTTAACTTGTTCACAGCCGACTAAACGCTGACTTTGAAATCGAAGCAAGTATTTATTACCTTGCGTACCAAGTGTTGCCAAGCTTAGCGACCCCTGGCTATTTCTCGCCAAATTTGGTGCCAAAACTAAGTCCACCAAGTAATACCAACTTGACAAAATCTCCATTTTTCACGCCAAGCCCAAATGCACAGTAAGCAGGATAAATTGTGTACAAGTAAGACATTACAAACACTGGTAACTTTTAATGAAAAATTAAAGGAATATTCGTTAAAATTTGTAAGATTTCAATAAATAAAGCAGAAAAATTAAAACTGTTTATAAAGTTTGTAATAATAGTGAATTTTTCGATTTAAAGTCATCGGATAAAAACAAAATAGTTAGGTGAGAAAGGATTTTATCAGCTGATTTTACATTGAAAAGCATTTCACATGAAGAGATTAAGCGGCAAGAGGCCTGTAGTGTTACTGCAAAAGTTGGAAGGAAATTTCTTCGTTCATGGAACATAAGCCGGTTTTTTATCATAGGTTTACTTGAAATAGAATCGGATGGAAAAGCGTCAATATAGGAAACTACAAATTATGAAGTTAGGAAACATCGCTATTCATCTTCCAACAGTTAATGTAGATGCACTTATTAACCGCGGAAGCTATAGATTCTGAAAGTTATCTGGAAACATTGTTCATCCAATTACCAGAAAAGTTCGTTCATGGCAAGAGGCTCACAACAAAAAACAAAGTGCCTTGTGCTTATATCTGTGGCTTGGTTCTAAAAGGGCCAATGTCTATATAATGTATAATAATATGTATATTATATAAGTTATTATATATATATATATATATATATATATATATATATATATATATATATATACACATATATATATTAAATATTTATATAATATATAATATAATATATAAAAAAATTCATATGATAAAATAATGTTTCTTTTTACTAACAATAAACAAATACCAAAAAATAATAATGGAAATCTTAATATAAAAAAGTTATAGCATTCTAAAAAATCTCAAATATCTTTCATCGCCTTTTTCTCGAAACTACCATTTTTGACTTAGGCCCTTTTAGAACCAAGCCACAGACATTAAAACAAGCTGAAATGTTGGTACGATTTTTTTTTCAAATGCCTTTACTTAATAAACATAAAAAATATATAAAAATCCGCTTAAAGGTCTGAAGTATTGAAATTTTGCAAATTAACCGAACTTTTTCGTCTTGTCTTAATATTGTACGCTATTAGATTGTTTTCGGGACAAAAGAGTTTTGCCGTGAACTATCTACACTACAGGTGGCTAAAAAAATCATGCATTAAAATTATATTTTTAACGTATATGGCGAAACTTCAAGGGCGTATTAGAGAGCAAAAGTGTACATTTTTACTTTAAAATATTTGTTTACAATCTTTTAATACCAATACAGAACTTTGTAATCATGGGTATTTCCTATTTTGAAACAAAGTAAAAATCGATCCACTCTTCAATGCACCCTTAGGATTCGTTGAGGGGGCCTGTAGTTTAAAGTGGGATCTAAACCTCTTAGTTTTGACCGGAAGAAGAGCTATAATTTGATATTATGATGATTATAATAACCACTAATAATAAGTGATAACCACTAATAATAACATTTATCAATAGTACTTGGCAAAATATGAACCCGGAATCTCGGTGTAGGGCGTTTCTTACACAAAGACATCTAGAAGAAGGCCAAATCTTCTTCTAGATGTCTTTGTGTTCGAATGATTATATACAATATACATATACTTTCCTTCGTAAATATCAAGATAATGGGGTTAGATTTTTAAAGAAAAAAATGTATTTTGATTCTTTATAATTATAACTATTTTTAACACAAAAAAATGAGAAATTTTATTTTGGACGGAAAGGTAGGAATTTCTCCCATATGTGCTGTTAATATATATTTTTTAAAAATATCATACAGCAGTTTAAAAAAAATGTATAACATCATAAACTCTTTCCAATAATTATTGTTCGAAGCAATTTCGCCTGTTGAATCTGGATTGATCGGAATTTCAAAGTTTCCCAGCATATTCGTTTCTTAACCCTGTCTAATGGAGTTTGAATGAAAGATTGTTTAAACTAAACCATAAAGCAAGAGAACGAGGTTAGATGAAAAATCAATGTAAATGAATTAGATTGAAAAAAAAAAAAAAGAAAATTACAGCAGGGAGATGTTTCAGAGCTACACTGTGTTAAAAATTCATAAACACAGATCCTGTAGATATTACATCATCCTGTATTAGATGATCCTGTAGATACTAATATAAAATTTATTGCTTATTATAACACCTGAAAAAATAACACCTTAATATATGCCTGAAATATTAGATTATTACTGTAAAAATGTTGCAACTTTAATGTAAATTGGTTTTAAAGTACATATTTAAACAAGTGAATGCTTTCTAATTAAAAGCATAGGTTATCTAAACTTTTAAACATATTTAGCATATACCCCTCAGAAAAGTGCTTCCCCTTAATTGTCTTTTTCCAGATACAGAATCGGCATAGATGTACAGCCGTGAAGAGCAACGGCGGAAATGCTCTAGCTCAAATCCTTTTATTTTTGCAATACTTATTGAATTATTTTTCTTAGATTCTATTTAATTTAATTTCTATTTTATTGTATTGTGTGAGATTTTTTGGAACCATTCACCTTTTTTTCATTTTTTAGGGAAAACAGACAAGTAAAAACCTATTAGAATAAGATACAGTGCACTTTTTACCTCTCAGAAATTGTCATGTGTTGATTAAACTCTCGAAAGCTACTTTTCGGTAAATTAAAAAAAAAAAAAAAAACTAAGACAAGAAAAATCAAGAGTTATATAAAGCATTAGCAGTAAATGTGTTCAAAATGTAAGAAATGCGCTAGCAAAGAACGGTTATTTCAAAAACGCTAATATATAGTAGAAATATTTTAGCTGCGATAAAATTTATGTTCCATTGAAATGGTTTTAGCTGTTGGAAATCCAACTTATACATAATTCGACTTACTCAACTCTGTAAGAATTAATGCCCTATGAAAAGTTAATGCCCGAAACTTACTTCACCAATTCTTATAAACCAGCCACAAGCTTAAGTGTTACATGGAAATTGGATCTTTAATGAAGCATGGGTGAAGGGAAGGTGATATGAAAATCAAAATATGAAAATAAAGTAAATATAATTGAATCTTAACAAAGCATTGCAATTGAAAATATGAATTATTCATAAAAAGGGTTTTGCAGAGTAACAGAAAATCATTTTCTACGCACAAAATTTTTCATTTTAACATGTGACTTTTTTAAGATGGAATTCTTATGGGAAGATGACGGCCGAAGTGAACTGAAAAAAAAAAATCGCCATAAATACTACCTTCGACGTTCATGCGTTTAACTTTTTTTTACACGTTAAACAATTCATGTGCAGCGAAGCCTTCATCTTGCAATCGGCAAGCGCTTTCGAATCTTCACGAAAGGTTGGTGCGTTAAGCCCTTCCAGGGGCCCTACTCTGAAACTTCCTGGAACTTCCAGTGACGTCTATTACTCCCTCACGACAAGCAAGAATAGCCGAAAAAGTAGTCGCTTGTCAAATTTTGTGCTAATCTGAAAGCCCTAATGTGCCCAAGCGAGAATTTTCTCTCCTTCTACCGCGTATCGAGAAGGAAAAACGATTGACCAATCAAATGACAGTATTTTAGTATATCATCACTTCGCGCGTGCATTTTGCTTTAACTTTCTGGTTTAGTTTAGCCTCCGAAATAGATGGCAAAAAGATTCGAGAGCCAAATATTAAAAGCATTCGGGCAGATTAAGATGTTGTGTTTCAGGAATTTAAAAATATTAGAATTTTAAATCGCAATTAGTACATCTTTTCAACACATACGAGCATACAAGCGTAAGCGAAGTAAAGTGTCGAAATACATTATACGAATTCATTTCAATGTATCAAATGCTTCGACTAAACATGAAAAAATTTATAAATACTTTAAAAAAATAATACTAATATTTAAAAATATTTGTTAAATTAAATCATTTAACTTCATGACTTTGTTTTCAGCGATATTTTGACTTTATCGCAATAATAGTTTTAAATTCAGGCTTTAAGTAAAAGTCCCCTTTTTGCGTTACTCATTTTTGTTTTCGCAATAATAGTTGTATTTTCAGTCTTTAAATGCTAAGTAAAGAAAAATCACATGTCTGGGCAGGGCAAAAAGGCAAGGAAGGCCACTTGTAAATCCATCTAAAGTTTTTAAAATGGAGAAATTTCATACCGCACTATGACAAGATAAAAAAATACATTTAAAAATACTCTTTCGAAAACTTGAAATCCAAAATATTTTATTACTTCATTATATTGTTTTTATTTGGGGGGGGGGGGGCAGCAGATAAAGCTCATGCTCAACGTCCTACAAAGTCGTGCCCTGTGTCTAGGTATCACTTTTTCAAAACGTGTATTTAAAACATTTGTTTTTTGAGAGGGGTAAAAATTACTGCATGTGCTGCGCTTTTTGCAATGATTTTGATAGACTCAATTTGGCTTTTCGCGATATTTTGGCCTTTTCGCAATAAGAGATATATATTCACTCTCTAAATATTAAGTACAAGTCCCTATTTTTGGGGCAATGCATAAGAGAAAAATGGAGATCCTAAATCACATGTCTGCGGATCTTTTTTCCAAAATGCATTTAAAAATGCATGTTTGAGAATTGAAAGAAACAAATTCATGTTTTATGCTTTTGCTATCATTTTAAGACTTGAAAAACGATGATTCAATTATTCTGTGAGGAAAAATTAAACTTAAATACGATACGATAAAAACGAAATGCTCCCCCTCCCTTGATAGAAAATAGAATTTGAGTAAAGAGCTTATTTTATTAAAGGAAATGTACCCTCCCCCCCCCCACGGGTTATATCGACACAGTGGTTCAGTAGATATATAAATTCAAGTTTTGGGCATACCTTAAAGTAATTTCAATTTGCAAAATGTTGGCCAATTAATCAGTAAAATAAGATGATTATAGATAATCAGCAAAGTTGCAGAGTTCCAATTACTGCCGATAAATGGATGCCTCTCCCAAATTCAAACTCAAAATAAAGAAAAAATCTTAAATCTCAATGTAAAAACATACTAAACAACATTTGCAGAGCTCATAAACATTATGGCACTCTCCGCGTTGAGAAAAAATGGAATAAACAAACAGCTTCTCACTGCCGAGGAACACAACTCAAGTCTTCTTACCCTGTCGTAAACTTCTCGGCGCGATTCTAGATACCTTAAATTAGAAGTGGCTTTGGGATTAGCGATTATTCGTGTCTCATGAGATGTGACGTCACGGGGCACAAAAAACCCGTATTCTCGGTATCGACTACATTGACGATACAATGAGAGTAGGGCCCCAGGAGAGTGATATTTTAATTGATATTCAAAATAAAAAGGCGGTCACGAGACTGGCCGACAGAAGCTATGCTTTTTTCCTTTTTTTGCGTAAGTTTCATGTGTCGGAACTTAAATAAACTTGGAATGCATCAATTAACCACAGTAGCCGGTTGGCCACAATCGGCTACTTTGCCGATTAGTTTTAATGGGCAAATTAATCGGTGCAAGAAATATATTTTAAATAACTGTTTTAATGCATAACCTTAACTAGAAATTAATAAATGAATTTGTAAGAAAAAAATAATTGTCTGAAAATATTACTATGATATGTAGTCATTACTGTCTAATCCCTATTTTTCTTTTTTCTTAAATTTTCATTTACACTGTAAAAAATGAGTGCTATTTTTACAGTATGATACAGCTAATTTTATAGTAATTTTACTGTAATAAAGAGGAAAAATTGCTAATTTTGCAGTAGTAAACTTAAAATGATAGTTTTTAGTAATAAATTGTAAAACTACTAGTTTTACTATTTATTACTGCTCTTTTACAGTTTTTAACCAACTTCGAAAAATTAGGAGGTTCTCAATTCAAAGCGTATACTTTTTTTTTGTTTGTTCGCACATAACATCTGATCTACTGAACCGATTTGGTAAATTTTTTTTAATCTATTGGAGATGGTGTAAATTAGGTACCATGTTCTCATATGATAATATTTGTTCACTAGAAAAAAAGTTATAATCGAAAAACTAACATTTCATGGTCATTTAAAACAATATGTGCTATTGTAAATCCGTAACTCAATGAGCGACCCGATGGTCATGTGGTTATGCGCGTCAGGTTGAAGTTCCTGATGGAATGAGATCGAGTCCAGGGCTGCAAGGAATTTTTTTTGAACATCTGCATGTTTTTTCTTTTTGAATGATTTAATGATTGCAATGTATTTATGCAGGTACATCCCCCCATGGGGATCTACCCCGTATTTTTTATAGTACAAAATGACAGTTTTGGTCGGATCTTTGTCAAAATTGGCAATGGGGTCCTTCGATGCTGTAGAATTTTCTTATGGACGTTTGCGCCATTTTTGGGGGCTTTGAATCGATTGTGGCAATAAATGGTTTTTGATTTGCGGCACTTATATTATTTTTTCAAGAATTATATACACAATCAATTATGTTAATTTTTGTGCCTTTATAAAATTCTGTATTTTATACCTTGCATTTACGTCAAATTCAAGAAATCGAAAAACTAAAATTTCATGTTATTTAAAACAAAATGTGCTATCGTAAATCCTTACTGCACTGAGAGACCCGATGGTCAAGTGGTTAAACGCGTCGGGTTGAAGTTCCTGATGGAATGAGATCGAGTACAGGTCTGCAAGGATTTTTTTGAACAGCTACATGGTTTTTTAACTATATTTTGATTATTGTAAGTGCATTTACACTAAAAAGAATGAAATAACATATTTTTGGAAAAAAAATAGAACCGACTTCAGTTGGAAATTGCTCTAAAAAGTAAAAAAATAATTTCTTTTCTTTGAACACCATCGAAACTACTTTTAAACATAAGTTTTGAAATCGGCGCAAAAACAATGTATAGATTCATACGCAACTACAATTCAACTATAAATATAAATTTAATGGATTCAATTCATTGATTACCACACATTCGTGTAATAGTACAAATATTCGGCTTTTAATTTTCAATGGTTTCTCTGAAAAAAAGTTGGCAAAATATGGTAAATATCATTTTACCTATCGTTTTTGCGCCGACTTCAAAACTTATGTTTAAAAGTAGTTTCGATGGTGTTCAAAGAAAAAAATTATTTTTTACTTTTTAGAGCAATTTCCAACTGAAGTCGGTTCTATTTTTTTTTCCAAAAATATTTTAAAAATTGAACCCTCTGCATTCAGTATTATACTAACTTTTTTTTGCACTGTACAGTAATTGGTTCAATTAGAAAAAAATAAGGAAAATAGAGGAGAATAAATAGTCTCACAGAACCTATTTCAAAAATCAAAAATATGAAAGGAAAAAAAGAGGAATGCAGAAAGCCGTAGCATTAAAAATAATCATCATGATCATCAATAGGCCTTGCCAAGTAATCGGCAATCGGTGATTGGCTAATTAGCTTATTGCTGCATCAGTAATAGAAGCAGTAGATCATATAAATAAGTAGCAGTTAATGAATAATATTTGTCAATTCAACATTACTAACTTCAATATAACAAACCCCATGTTATTCAATAAAATCATAGCTTCTGTCTGCTATTTCCATATATAGAACCGTTTTGTATAATTAAAGCGTTGATAAAGCAAAATCTTGGAAATTGATTCTGTTGTTGTTAAATTTTGCTTGAGATTTTCTTGATTTTGGATGAAATTTGTACGGCAAAAAGAGTTCACTGATAACTTAAAGCCACTCTCAAAATTGTGATTTTCTGTCGATCTGCAATACCCAGACTGTTTTAACTATATTCAAAAATATTGCTGATCCAGAAGAGCAGAAGAAATCTTAATGCTACACATTAACTACAGAAGGAAAACACCAAGAGTAAAACAGCAAAAATGATAAGGAAAATGCGAACAAAAAAAAAAATGCACAAAATGCTCTATGCAAAAAATAGAAAGTTGACAAGCATTAAACTACTTCTTTTTCGTCGTTATCATCAAAGAAATCTTGCTCCTTTTTTGCCTGAGGAGAAAAACCACTTTTCTGCAGCTCATTTACGCGTGTTTTATTTTGTGCTTGGTATTTTTGAGTAATTAACGAAATGTTCTAGTTCTTTTTTGCCAAAGGTTTAGAGCTTTACTGAAACATTGATGGCATAAAAAAGTTCTCTTAGATGCGGTACTTTTAATGTAAAAGTTCACTCTTCATTTTTATTTATTTCTTGGAAATACTGACTTTCTTTAGTCATTGACTTAGATTGAAATTGTAAAATAATTTTGCTTCGTATATATATGTTCCTAGAAGGTAAAAGGTACTTTCATATTTTGTGATTAGAGGTTTAAATAATATATATATATATCCCAATTCTTTATACTCTAAGTCAAGGATGTACAAACTCTAAACCTCCACAGATTTCCTCTTAAAAATTACTAACTTTTTGGAGCCCTCCTTCTGTTCCCTAATTTTTTATTTGATACATTCTTCATTTTTATATATTTCTTGGGAATTTCTTGAGATTGAAATTGTAAAATAATTTTGCTTCGTATATATATATTCCTAGAAGGTAAAAGGTACTTTCATATTTTGTGACTAGAGATTTAAGTAATATATACTACCCAACTCTTTATACTCTAAGTCAAGGATTTACAAACTCTAGCCCTTTACAGAATTCCTCTTGAAAATTACTAACTTTTTGGTGCTCTCCTTCTGTTCCCTAATTTTTTATTTGATACATTCTTCATTTTTATTTATTTCTTGGGAATACTGACTTTCTTTAGTCATTGACTTAGATTGAAATTGTAAAAGAATTTTGCTTCGTATATATATTTGTTCCTAGAAGGTAAAAAGTACTTTCATATTTTGTGACTAGAGATTTAAGTAATATATATATTACCCAGCTCTTTATACTCTAAGTCAAGGATTTACAAACTCTAGCCCTCTACGGAATTCCTCTTGAAAATTACTAGCTGTTTGGTGCACTCTTGCTGCTCCCTAATTTTTTATTTGATACATTTAAGTATTTATTTTCTCTAATATGTTTTTTATTTCCTTAAAATTTATTTTTTGTAAGGTGTCATCTATGTGTTAAAATTGAGGGTTCTGGGGGTTTGCTGCGCCTGGCATGTACGAAAATATTTTTTTATTTCCTCTAAAGTTGCTTTAATTTTGAATAAAAATGCTGTTATTCGTCGTTCAATTTGCTATTTTTCAAAAAAGTTTTAGCAGGATAACACGGCGGACCCTCTGGGAAGAGCTCGCGAACCCTCGGTGCTCCGTGGACCATATATTTGAACGACCTGCTCCAAGAAAAGGCACAAAGAACTGAGGTTCTAATAAACAAATTTCCATTTTATCAGCTCATTAAATGAAAATCCAGCACTACCAATCATTGCAAACAATAATTCTCAACTGCATCTGTTTGCTTACTTTGTTTTTGCTATTTAGTCCCCTTTACCTCCTAGAAGCAGTATAAGCACTCAAATATAAAAATTGAGGCACTCTGAATTAATCAAGCAAATTTTAATAAATCACACACAGAACTAAAAGCTAGTGTGAAATATAACATTAAAAAAAACAACGGTTAATTGCACAAAACTTGCAGATTACTGCACACGGCATTTTTGTGTAAAGGGATGCCGACGCACGCAGCAGCCATTTTGGATCTCTGGTAACCCCAGCTCTGCAACAACGAAAAATCAGATTCAGAATGGCGGTTCGTCTGTATAGTGGCCTTCCTTGGAGCATTTTGTTTACTTTAGACGTCATCTGCGAAAAAGAAACAGCTACTCCGTGTTTTTGAAAATGTATTTTTTAAAATGAAATGGAATCAAAATTTAGAAAAAGCGTAGTTTACCCCATGGCTTTGAAAGTGGCTCTGAAAGAAAAATATTGTTATGAAAAATGGGAATTACCCTCATTGGCTACTTATTGGTATTTATGATGAGTCGTCTAGATTCAGTATGGATTCTAAGGATAACCGTGTCTGAATTAGACACAATGCACTATCTTTGAAAAAATGATTTGATGATTAGCACTATCTTTGAAAATTGACATGGCTTGATACGGTAGACCGACCAATGAATGGACACTTCCAGTGAATGAACTCGTAATTGTTCGAAAAAAATTGGTTTTAGAACATTTTTCTTGATTCAATCGGTAGAAGTAATTTCTTTCTACCCGTTTACAGAAAGAAAATGGCTAAAAATGCTGTATTTGTCCACTGGTAGGGGTGTTCATTCACAGGGTTTGAGCACTTCTTTTTTTTTTTGTTTAAACCCCTGTAAAACCTGATGCAGAATCAATAAAGTTCTCTCGTTTTGGAAAAAAAAATGTTTTTGCCATTTCAAGTGTTTTTACTGTCATATGACAAACACAACAATTTTTAACGGAGCTGTGAATTTTTGAAATTGAAAATTCGCATAGGCGTTCATACACAGGTCGGTCTACCCTCTTTCGAGTGAAATAAAAAATTAAAGTTGTTTGAAATGTTTTATATTTCCTATTTAGAAGAATATCATTCTTAAACGTTATATAGAGCAGATGGTAAAGCTATGACCACTTTTAGAGAAAGATTGAAAAGCAAAATGTATAGTAAACGACTGACTGAAGCGTATTCATTCATGCAAATGTCATTATTTAGTATATGTATTTGGCTTCGTAACCTTTAAAAATATTGGGATAGAACATTTTTGATTTTGAGTTACTAATCACCACATATTTTTTCCCTATTTGTAGCAGTTATGCCCACCTCTGCACCAGTTTTGGTCCACATTCATGTACCAGTTATGGCCACATAAATATGATTTCTTTAAAAATATGTTTGGAAATTCAAGAAAAGATTTAAGTGCAATAACGTAGTGTAATGAATTTTTAGTATGAAAAATATATAAATATGTTTACATTTTGTTTTTAAGCCAACTATATGTATGAAACTAAATGTTAGATAATTTTATAAGTCTTTTATAAGTAAGAGTTTAGTAAGCATTCTTTGATTTTTTTTTTTTTTTTTTTTGCAGTATGTTTTTTCTTCTCTTTCTCTTCTAAGAATATTTGCCTTGATCAGAGGTAATCACAGTAGGTACTCTTTGAAAGAATACAAACAATACCTTTGTGCGATCGATGTGAAGTTTTAATACAACGTTAAAGAAGCACAAATATACAGGTATACTGCAGACACGTCTTTCGAGGCTACAAGGAACCCCTTTTTCACTTCAAGAAGTGTGAGTTTTAGGATAAAGAATCATCCGATAAAAGCAACACGGAGGAACAAAAGACAGTATAAATGCTACAATAAAACTTTATACGGTCTTTTGTCCCTCCGTGTTGCTTTTATCGGATGATTCTTCATCCTAAAGCTCACCCTAGCAGCATCATCTCATCGGCCGATGATCGGCCATTCATCGAAACCCGATGAAATTCTCATCGGCCGATGATCCAATATGTCTCATCGGCCGAGCAGAATCCGAGCAGCAAAATCCGATGAGAATGCGATGAGATTTGGAGCAATTTACGAGCAGAACAGTCCCGTGCCGAGGAATTTCATCGGGAAACTTGATCGGAAGGATATCGTTTTCCGATGGAATTTAGCTCATCTTATTTTCATCGGGAAAGTTGATCGGAAGGATATCGCTTTCCGATGAAAAGTAGCTCATCGAAAACCGTGCTCGGATACTGATCGGAACGATGTCATCGTGCGTTACATGATCAGTTTACGAGGAGTTTGTTGATCGGCCGAGCAGAATCCGATGAGTTAATGCTACTTGGGACACTTCTTGCATTGAAAAAGGGGTTCCTTGTTACCTCAAAACACGTGTCTGCATTATAGCTGTATATTTGTGCTTCTTTAACGTTGGATTAAAACTTCACTCTTTGAAAGCTTCTTTTTTACTAGCTGCAACAGGTTTATCACCAAGCCATAAAAGAGAATTTCGAATATCAGGAATAATAGATTTTCTTCCTGGAGATACTGAACTTATGTTTGCATTCCAAGTTGATGCTGCATTCTTCGACGTCCATGTTATTCCTTGCTGTTTAGGTCAAAGGATCTGTGAGTGAATTTTCTCTAGTTTCAGTCTCAGAAGTCTGAAAATTCAACCATATGTCATATAATATTGACGCAGACAGATCTCTGTGCCAATCATTTTTTTTATTTTGTTTCTCTAAATTCTTGTAACAAAACTGCGTCTATATGACTTTCTAGGTGTTCTAAGTGACTGAGTCGACTTGAAATAAGGCTACTTGAAGAAACGATTTCGTCTGATTATGTTTAAAGAATACATTTGTGTAAAAACTGGAACATCTCTTTTGTTCTCCTGAATGGCCAAAACTATTACATGTAATAGATTTCATGCTTCTGTTATGGCTACCCTGTATTAAATATTAAAGTAAACTAATTTTAATGTAAAATCAAAATAAATGAAACTTACCTCATAAAAGCAAATATCTACCAGTTTTAAGAATACTTTCTGCTTATCTAAGTCAGGCGTTAAAGAAGTTGGAAAACCTTGTTCCTCAGCAAAAATCTTAACAGTTATGAACAAAGAACACATTCTAAAATATTTATTTTTCTTGAAAGTCACATGTTCTAAATAATGAACCAATGAAATTGCAAAAAAGTAATAAAAAAGGGTTTTTCTTTGTTGTAAAATTGTACCTCATTTGTTATACGAGGTGCGTTCATAAAGTAAGGGCCGTTTGGTTGCTGAAAAAAAATAACTCATACGAAACAAATTTTATTGCCATATTTAGTTAGGTACAAACTTACTTTACTTCTCTACATAATTGCCGCTCACTTCTAAGCATTTTTCGTACCTCTGCACCAGCTTCTTTTACCCATCTGCATTGAATTTTGTCGCCTGAGAGTTGAATCAGTTCACAACAGCGTTTTTGAGTCCCCCTTCGGTTTTAAAAGGTTGTCCACCGGTTAAAATGAAAGAGGACGCAGTCGCTAGGTGCAAGGTCGGGACTGTACTGTTGGTGGTCAAAAAGTAAAAACGAAAAATTCTCTCCTTCGTGTTGGCAGCAGTGTGAGGACGCGCGTTATCGTGTATGAGGATTATGCCAGACGACAGCTTCCCGAGGCGTTTCTTTTGGATCCTACGTCTCAATTTGAGTACGAATCACAGAACGCACTACATAGTTGGCGGGATTTACGATATTCGCGGCCATTGTTCTATGCATTCAGGGACAACAATACGACTTCAGAATCAAAACAAATGACGCTGAAGCTTCGCAATGAGTCAGTAGATGGCGCTGCAGTAGTAAAATTGTACTCCGAAGCGCCATTATTTAAATATAAGCAAACGGCCCTTACTTTATGAATGCGCCTCGTATAAAGATTATTTGTTAAATATTGGAGAAATTGACATGAAGTGGCCATTACCATTTATCAAAATTCTAGGTTTTTAAGTAAATGAAATTTACGGGAGAAACGTGACTATATGTTATTTAAAAAAAGCAAGAAAGAAAAGAAACTATTAATTTTTAGGATTGCATTCTGCTGATTATATAATATGGCATACTAATGAATTACGATCAAGACTCAAAACTATAGGTAATTTAGTCTGCGCTAGCCTTTGTTTCAAAATAGTAGATAATGATCTGCGGAGAATCAACCTGTCGTATACCCCGCAAAAAAGTGCTTAAGCAGTTTCCTAAATACTTAAACATAACTCAAACAGCAAATATGCAGAACATAAATCTTACAAAAGCAACAGCACAAAACTTTTAAAATAAATCATTTCTTACAATAAGATTAATTATTTTTGTGAAAAGATTTCTCATATGACAGAAAGAGTGATAATCCTTAAGATATTGACATGGAATGATTTCGAACCAATTTCAGTACTGAAATTAATCATTGCAAAATAAGATAATTCTAAATCACATTCGAATTCGTAGTGTCCAATAATAATGGATGTTCCGAGTTGGGCAACTCTAATTATTTTACGCACGCATAAACTAAACCTCTTGAAATTAATGATCATATGGATTAGTAATTTACATGGTTTAAATTTTGTTTAATTTGCGATTCTTTAGGTGCATTCTTTTTAAAAATGTAAATTAGCAATGAGTTATTCTTATGTGAATATACGGCAATAATAGTGTTGAAAAAATGCATGCATATTGCCAGTGTCTCCTTTAGATGTTTAAGAGGGTCCGGGACACATTCAGAAAGCATTTTAATTAAAAAGATTAAAATTTTGAATTTTTTTTGTGATGATCCACCATCTATTTAATTAGCAAAATAGCAACATAAATATTAAAAAACCCATATATGTATTTTCAATTTAAGGTTAATTTAAAAAGAAAAAAAGGGGGCTGTTTAAATCCCCCCTAAAACTCAAATTATTCGAATTTAATGTTCTTTCTTTTTTTTTCAAAAATCTAAACAAATATATTTGCTTTAATTTTTATTCGGCACTTTAAAAAACATTAATTCAATTAAAAGTAGAAAATTTTGGAAGAAAAATTTCGAAAACTTCTCAGATACTTTTTCTTTTCCAAAAAATGTACATTTTTTCAAGTTTTTTTTTTTTTTTTTTTTTTTTTTTTCAAATCTGCCGAAAAAAAAATTCAAGTAAAATGTTTGAAAAAGATTTGAGATTCAAAATTTATTGCTTTAGCTTTATCAGTTCTTGACTTGTAAGAGTTTGAATGCAAGAAGTCAGGAAAAATTGCAGGATGGATAAAAACGCAATTGAAGTTTTCAAGATCATATCGGCAGCTTTCTAACAGCTAGATTTTCAAAATTTGCCATTTTCGCACTGATTTCAGTTTGTGTATCCTATAATGATATTAATGAGGATATTTTTCTTCTGAGTAGGTACTAGAGAATCAAAACTGGCTGACAAGCACATTGCTTTTATTCCAGCCACGATGATATATGCTACAAATATTTTGGAGCTCGGCAGTCAATGTGTAACTGGTTTTTTTTCTGTGTACGAAATATGTAAAGTTTATTCGAAAATCTTGACTTTTAGTTATATAAAACTGCATAAAATATACTTAATATGAACTATCGATATGTATTTTTATAAAAAATCTTCTAAGAATCTGCTTCTGAAAAGTTATGGCAGGAAGTCAAGTGACATGAAATAGTTTCTGAAACGAAAAGAAATATTTTCTTTTAGAAAAATTCTTAAATGGCGAGACGAAAAATAAATTAACTTCCTGTCCAGTTCTCCTAAAATGGTCAGGAAATCTTTATCACCGTTATTTACTCAGTGTTATAGAGATTTTATCTCTGTACTTACAGTCATCACATTCGACTTCGCTTTCTTGGATATGACTAAAATAAATATTTAGTCTGAAAGAGAGAGCATACGAACTAACTTTTCCAAAATGGCATTTTCTTTTTTAGCTTAATCTTAAATTCGGATATTTTAAAGCTAAATAATACTATTCCTAATAATAATTTTCAGTCCTTTGACTGATGCAGACACACTGCATCAGTCAAAGGACTGCATCAGTCAAAGGACTGCATCAGTCAAAGGTGCACTTGCGTGATGCATCACGCAAACACACTGAAGCAGACATGGGAAATCAAGTAGTAGAAGAACGCTAAAAATACAATGGATCATAACGGAATTGAAAAAAAAAATCTGATATGGACCTCACCACTACTTCCGTTTACGTCTAATAAAATCGATGTCTTTTAATTGCAGAAAATAATGGTTGGATATACTCATGTACGAGCGTTAGAAGCAGCCCTTCTTCAATGAATAGTATTTTAGACATTATCCTTTACGTATAAAATTGGGGAAAGCGTTTAGAATATTAATTTTGAAATGTAAAAAGAAAAAGGATATTTTTACTATCGTCTGTGAGCAAGGATTGCATAGAACTGCATTTAACGTGTCAAAAGAGCAAAAATATTTTATGATAGAGTTTTATAAAGTAAGCAAAAACAAAAACAAAAAAAAAAACAATTTAACGATTTACATCCGTAGTTTTTAGCGAATCATAATGTTTTACTATAATTCATCGTCTAAAGTTCGGCGAATTTCAATGGATTATTCGAAAAATACTGCCAATAGCACCAAATTAAACCCGAATTTTTTTGCCAAAATTTATTTTTATCCTTATTTTTGGGCCAAATTTAACACCAACTTGGTGATATGTAGCCAAGTTGGCTACATAAACTTGGCGATTGTTATTGTAGTGATATATTGGCAATTGGTCCAAATCATGTATTTACATGTAAGTAGGCGTGATTTTTTCCCTTTTTTTTTTGTCAAATTTACATTGTGTATACACCTTTTGCCCCCCCTCCCCTCCCCGTGGAAAAATTCGAGATGACGGTCCTGATATCTTGTCCAAATAAGGTTGTGGGTATAACTTTGATATACCCTCGCCCCCCCCCCCAAAATACGCGCCAAATCTGGCACTCTCTACCGACTTTTTAGGGTTGTTGTTTCTCATTTTGGTGTTGCCAATTTAGGTTTTTTAGGCTTTCAGGTTTTTGTTGTTGCTAAATTTAGTATTTTCTTGTATTTTGTATCATTTTTTGAGTTTTTTTTTAAAGTTTTGTAGCAACAAAATAGGTATTTTATTTGGCGAGAAAAAAGTTGCCAAATTTCCGATTTGGGGGGGGGGGGGTATATCAAAGTAGTTCCAGGTTGTGCTTTTTAAAATAAATTACGGCTGTTTTAAATGCATAATTGCAACCAAGGGTTGGGCTTAAAAATGCTTTTCAAGTTTATCTACTCGTAAATAAGTACTTTGAACTTTAAAAAGAAATGCGATTTTACAAACCTCTTTTTTTTAAAACCGAGCAGGGCTCGGTCACCAGGTACTATCATAAAAGTATGCTTTGAAATTAAGAGTGAGTTACCCCAAATAGGGGTAAAAGATATCCTTTGTAACATTCGAATGCAAACACAAGGACCTAGCATGCACTATCTATATTGTTACTGTACGTATGAAAGTGGTTTTGACCGCTTCGGTTTGTCGAGTGTAACAGTCTAGTTTCCATCAAAGGGAGAAAACTAAATAAAACACGTAATTTAACTGTTCTATGATGTGCCGAAAATGACGACACATTTTGAAAACCTCTGCCCTTTTGATCCCTCTTTACCTCCATGCTGACAGCTATATTCTATCTTGTAGACCAAGGAGCATGCACGGTAGTGCGTATCATTCTATGGTATGTGATTGTTTAGTTATGCTGCCTCATTGGGCTAATACAATTAGAGAAGACAATGCACCATTTATAATTTGTGTCATGTCTATGTTGTTGCTCAAGCCACCTGAACTGCCGAATCAGAGTAGATAGTGCTACCCGAACTAATGCAGATACACATATGGCCTCTGCTTACTGAGCACCACTAAGGTGAAAGTTTATAAAAGTGCCATTTAACAACCATTCGATAATTTTGATCCAAACTAGAATCAGATCAACTTCCGAAACACCGCAAGTATCTCTATCTCTATCTCTATCTCTATCTCTATCTCTTCTCTACTAATAATAAAGCTGAAGGTGGTTCTGTCTGTCCTTCTTTCTTTCTTTCTATCTGTCTGTCTGTTACGCGCGTAGCGCCAAAACCGTTCCGTCGATTTTCATGCCACTTGGCACAAAATTAGTTTGTAGCATGTAGTTTTGCACCTCGAAGCGATTTTTCGAACATTCCATTTCGTTCTTTTTCTATTCGAATTCTTAGAGGAAATTCGATAAAATAGGGAAGAAATATTCCATACACATTTTCAAGTCTTATGTCATTCGAAAGCTTGAAATTTTCTGCACAAAATGACGTTTTTTCGAAGTTTCTACGATCATCAGGAGAGCTGTAACAATTGTTTTTAGAATCCCGAAATTCAAGGCTTACCTTCAGTAAAGCAAGCCAAACGATTCTAAAATGGCTTTGCTCGCGAATAAAATTTGTTTGAAAATAGAGATGAAATGAATTATTTTATCAACGGAAATCAACTTTTCATGTTGTTACCATGGTTACGTTTTTATTTCGTTCTTTTTCCCTTAATAATTTTAAAAATGTATTTGTTTTTGTAACAATCCAAACTCCAAGCCTTATTAAAATTAGTCAAATGAAATATTAAAAACCGTGATAAGATGGCACCTGTCAATCAAATGAGAAATCGAGTCCTTTCCTTAAAATACAGGATACCATTCTAAATTTATCGTCTGCAAAACATATTTTACTTCATTATTAATTTATTTCAATATAAATTGCAGCAAATGGCTTGAGTGAACGAATTTAGCTTTTAATTTATGGTTTGCTGGTTGATCTTTGTCGATGTTTATTGTTTTTATTATCATTGTGAAGAATAATGCACGAAATTTCTATGACTAATACTTAAAATTTTTAGGATCAGTTGAGTTTAAAAGAAAAAATTGCTCCAAATATACTTTTGCAATGTGATTATTTATTGTTGGACTGTAATTTGCAGCAATAATTGCATTTAATAAATAATGAAAGACAATATTAAAAATTATTTTTTTGGCGACTTTTTTACAATTTGGCATTCAATTCTATTTCAGTATATTTACTTCTATCTTATTGCGATATTGCAACGTTCTTTCTAAAGTATGTCATTTCGGAAAATGTATTATTTTGTTTTTGAAGTTAGGAAAGAAAACTTTCTTCTTCTTTTAAACTTTGGTAAGATTTCTGTTGGTTTCTGTGAGCAACAAAATTTTTCTTATTTTTTCTTTTGGCTTATTTTTGTGCACCTATCTTTGGGGTTGCATTCGAATGTCCCCAAGGGGGTGATTTACCCCTTTTATGGGGTAATCAGGGCTTTCAATGCAGACCAAAGTGATATGAATTGGCGCGACCACTTGGCGATATCTCGCCAAGCTTTTGGTCACCAAGTGTTTGACGCCAATTTGGCGACATATCGCCAAGTTGGCAATAAATTTAGCGAAAAAAAAATTTTTTTGGGTTCAATTTGGCGCTATTGGCGATATTTTGCGAAAAATCTACTGAGTGATGTTAAAATCGGCGATATTTAGGAGATTAATCATTGTAAAACATTTTTTTGCATTGTTTCGTGGCAAACTAGGGATGCAAATGTTTGAATTGTTATCTTACTCACTTCAAGCACTATTTTAGCACTTAAGGCATCTACTAAGAAATTTACACGTAAAAGGAAGTAGTGTAGGGTCCATACCAAATTTTTATATCATACTTTGAAGGAATTATAGTTGAATTATAACTAAAATAGAGTATTTTTTTCTGATATATCATTTTTTTACAAATGAACTTTTAATTTTATACCACGGGCAAAGCCGTGCGGGTACCGCTAGTATTTCATAAAATTGTAAGATAGTGGAAAGCAACGAATGTTAGTATGGTTATGTGCTAAACATAAAATACGAGAGAGGCAGTAAACCAATTTAAAAACAAAACGCTAACAAGTATTAGTTGTTTTAAACAGCTGCAATTCTGCAATCTGAAGTACCTACAGCAGAAAGTTTGTTAAGTGTCAATGCTCAAAGGCTTTATTTCTGCAGCCTCTGCTTATGGAAACATAAATGGTGTTCTATATTCCAAATTTGAAGGTAATTACTTTTCATTCGCTCTATTCGGAAACAAGAAAAAAAAAAGCCGAACATCATGTGGTTTTCCAAAACCTCCAAGCAAAGTTAAACGAGCTCAAGTGAAAACTAAATCTCAGATTACACCAGAATAAATTTGATCTAAAGAAATAACTGAATGGAGGACATAATCTCAAAGAAGGATATTGGTTACAGTAGGGTTACTAAGAATTGGTATAATATGGTGAACAGAAAGTTTTCTCTTGGTCTTTTTCATTTGCTCCATTCATCGAAAACAAGATAGGAAATGAATTTCCTCCAGAACCATTATGTTACTGGAACAGATTTTTCCTTCTGATTCTGCGATTCAATATTTTCTGCTTCAAAATGACATGAAGTAATTAATAGAATGTAATTGTGGTATTATATTGATTTCTGAAGCAAGCAAAAGTTGCTTTTGCTGAAACGGAAGCAATGCACAGTAAAAATGAAATCCTTCAGTTTTCTACTAAATAAAAAATTATTGAAACGACTGTAACATGACTTGGCAAGAAAAAAAACCCGACATTATATTGTCGAATATTTTGCCAATTAAAAGCTTGATATCATAGCTTGATTAAGCAGGTTTAATTTTATGCAACACTAGATCACGTCTTCATTGCTATTATGTTAAGAAATTAATAATAATAATAATAAGAACTAAAAAAATGAATGCATACATAAAAATCGATTGCTTACTCGAAAAATACAAAACTTTGAAGGAGAAATAACGGTGAAAATCTTTCGTTGTTTCTTTAAACAGCTATTAACTTTAATGATGCAAAAACAGTTCTACTACTAGATAACTTGAAATACCGAATTAATCCTTATAGAAAAGTATATTTTAACGTTTTTTGAATAATTCAATAAATCATAACTCCTTTACATTTTGCTAATTGTGCATAACACTTAATGCTTCTGAGTTCTGTGAATTCTCAGTGGGTAAGGTTAGATGCTATCAATTTTTTGTTTTATCTGAATCTCCAAGCAAACTCATAAAATACAAAATAATTCAAAGAATATCTAGTATTTATGATATTTGTAATGCTGTCCGCATCATTTAAATTCCCAATATTTAGATAAGAATAGCAGGCTAAGATTTTAATTAACATTTTTTGACTTGTATTATCGTAAATATAAAAACCTTAAGATCACCTTTCATTCTAGAGTTTTGTAATCAAGAACCCAAGCAGCACACTTCGTTTTTTAAAGGTTGCAAAATGGTTATTAACGTTGTAACAACCGCTCAAAAATGTTTATAAAACGTTTAAAGGCTATTTGTGCTACCTGGGAAGTCATATCATAATTTTACTTCGCACTTTTTGCATGGTCATCCAGAGCCACAGCGGTTCCACGTCAATTTGGTAGGCGGGTCCTACTGGTGATACTGGAGGAAGTTAAGTTCAAAATTAGAGTTTCTCCTTAATTAGGGGTATCACTTTTTTTCGGAAATCACTTCCTTCTTTTATAATCCTTACTTGCTATGCAATGGGGGATTGAGTTTCCCAAGTTGCATTTGAGTAATAACAAGAACACCAGACGAAAAAAAATATACGCACAAGAGATTTAAATATTTTTTTTCAGAACAGTCTTTTCATGACAGATGATGGTGGGCATAAGTATGCAATAAGTCACGCGTTAGATAAATATTTATATTTCTTCCATATCATTACTTTTTCATGACCTGCGAAGAAAGATGTCTCGCATCCTGCCAAAACGCCATTTCCTTAATGGAATCGATTTTTGCTAATCGGCTTGTACTACCGGTCATGTGCTTGATGTAATACAAAAGGGTTTTCCTGGAGCAAAACCAAGAAACATCTTTTTTTAGCCATTGTATATATTTCATAAACAAACAACACGTTTTAAATCTCAACGTTGAATTTAAACATTCTAATACGTACTATTCTGCTTGAATTAATTAGTACAAAGCTATTTTTAGCGAACTTGCAAGTTAATTGCCAGCTAGCGCCAACAGGTCTAACAATCAATTTTTATTAGCCTTAGTGTCATCTGGATGTCAGCTTCAATTGCTTAAAAATTGATTTAGGCAAGAAATTATGAATGTAAGACATTTACTCAGCTGGTTTCTGTTAGAAGAGTAAATAGTATTTTGCATTCGTACATTTTAGTGTACTAAAAGGGACTACAATGCCTATAAAGTTAGTTAAGATGATCGTGTTTAACATACAAATATCCACATCAATTACAAAAATACATTTTTGTGGTTTGTATTGGAAAATCGATTATTCTTTTGACTAATAGTGAAAAGTTCTCGTTGAATCCTGCATCAATGAATACATATATTTATTGGCAATAATGCCTCATAAAGTATTAGCTAGCTCTTGTAGGTTTAACAATGCCTTTTTAGAGCAAGAACCGATCCTATTTTGGAGTTTTTTCCTTTTTCTTTCAAAATTGTTCTTTCCTGGTGAAAAAAAGGTCCAGTTTCGATGCATCTCATCAGACGTCAAGAAAAGATTCGTATTCTAGTAAAAACTAGAGCAGCAATATTTTTTACAGCTGTAAATGCGTGACTATTAAGTGTATCTATCTTAGCTAACTTTCTAGAAGTTGTACCCATTTTTTAGCAAGCTGAAATGAACGAATGCAAAATGTTACCTACTCCTGTCACAGAAACAAACTGAAGAATTGTTTAACAGGTTGACTGGCAATCAGACGACATTGGGGCTAATAGATCTGCTTAGAGGCACCCGCTGGAGCTAGCAGGAAGTCAACTTGAAAGTCCGCGAAAAAAAAAACTTTGTCCTACTTAATTCGAACAGTATTCTCTTGCCTGTTTTTACTAAAACAACGAAACTGCATACGGAGATTACATAATGACATGGTAATAGTAGGGGTAAAATATCTGAAATTCTCATGTTTTATTAAATGTTTGCTTTTCGTCAGCCTAAAGTAGTGTATGCATATGTAGCAAAAGTAGCATATGAAAAACCCGTACTTATTAAAAGTTTACGAGAAACTTTAAGTAGTTAATAATTGTACAACCCCACAAAAATGTGAGAAAACTTCTCAAAAAAATATTTTGCTTGTTAAAGAACTAGAAATATCTAATCATCAATGTGTTTAACACTGCAAAGTTACCTTAGTTAATAATCCGTTTATAGTGTTCAAAATAGCTTTATTTATAACTGCGACATCATTACTCAATATTTTATTGTAGATTTTCTGTATTCGTAATAGAAAGCTCTTCAGTAAATACGTGTTAGATTACGTTTTAATATCTGGGTGACTTTTAGCGTTTTTTGAAGTCAGTAAATCTCTTAAGCTAAGAATAAATCAATTGTCTTTGTTACACCATATATTATAAACAATAAAAATAGTAATATCGCAAAAAAGTAACAGAAAGCGTGTTATTAATATTGAAAATATTATGTGAGCAAAATATTAATTCACGTTAATAGTAAAAGTATTGTACTGCTGAAAATAGTCCAGAGTTGCATTAAATTTTACTTTTTTCTCCTTCACTAGAGTTGAAATTGAGCTGAGTACCTGGAAAACTCTTACTGTAAAAAAATTGTGTGGCCTTACTCCGTAAAAGCGTTGGCAGCTTAGCTACCTTTAATGCAATGGAGTAACTTAACTGATAAAACTAGTGTAGCGTTACGCATCGCCCATAAAGTTACACCAGTTTTTTTAGTTTAGTTATTCAATTGCGTTGAAGACGGATTTGGATACAGAATGCTGCCAGAGCTCTTACGCTACACATTTTTTTACAATACTGCAATATGCTTATTACAGTCTTAGATTGCATAGAATGATTATTGTATGGTTTTAAAATTTGTGTTTGGGCGCTTACTCTTTTAACTGTTTCAATCTGATAAAGAAATTCTCCTTATGTTAGTATTTACATTTTACGTTTCTTTTTACCAATACAAAAACAATACTAAAATTAACATTCATAAACGCATGGCTAACAGGGTATCTTTTACATGAATATTTCAAAAATGCCAGAATAGAATTTTCCCATTACGTTACTTCCTTAATCGCATTTCAGAACTATTCCACACAAAATGCTTTGCATTCTTCTTAAACTCTTTTAAAGAGAGAAACAGCAAATTACAAGTTCACGTCTGTATTTCAGGCTTGCTCTAGATTGATGAATACTTAATGGACTCACAATAACGAGTGTAGAACTAGCTCCATTTAGAGGGAAATTAAACAACGTATTTACGTTTGTAAATGTGAGCAGGTATTTAAAAATGAAGGAAGTTAGATGGATGAAGTACATTTTTATTTAGTTAAAATAATAGTTTTGACCCCAAATCAAATCAGAGAGATGAAAATGCCGCTTATGTGATGAAAATCGGTAGCCAATTGTTAAGTTCTGAGTGCATTGTTTTTTTTTAATTAGCATTTTTTCAAACATGTTTTTTTCTCGGTTGATGTTGTGAGACTTCGTAGAGGGGTGTATCGGACTTTTTAATGTTTTTATAGTAAAACGCGTGCAAGCTTCAAACTGTAGGTTGACTTTTATTAAAAAGTCTTTCTAAATTATGCTATTATACCATGAGCTACTAATGCTATTAGTGGCATCTGTTACCCTAAAACACAGGAGAATTGCTTACAATGTTTGTACAAATAATTTTCAAAATTTTGGTTCGGGGAAGTGGGATCCCTTTTTAGGACAATTTATTTTTGAAGCCTTATACAAAAGCTTTTAAACAAAAGAATTCAAACTTATTGACTTATTTGATCTTGAATTTTATCAATAAAAACAAGTCCAACATTGTTTCCCAAAACAAGGCTTTAAATATTTCTAACGATTACATTCGTTAAAAATGACGTACTGTAAAATTACTAATTTTTCAGTTTATTTTTGTGCATTTTACAGTTTTAAACTGGAACTTCTGCTGCAGGTATTGTAAAAGCAATAGTTTATTGTTTGCAGTCTAGGGGAATCTGGGGGAAAAGGGGAAATAGTTAAGCTAACTTACATGCTGAAAAAAGAACAAATTGAAATTTATTCTGAACATTATTCTGCATAAACAAGGAATAATGTATTTTGTAATATAACTTGCGTTAAAATATTATTTTTCTTGTTTGGCAGTTTTTTGCATTTCACCTCACACAAAAAGTCTTATAACAATGTGAAAAATGACAAATTTTTGCAAAGGAAATTTTTTTGTTGGATAATAAACAGTAATTTTCATTAAATGAATGTGTAAGTAAAGGAAGAAATTAGTTATTAATGAAAATAAACGATTAAATAAATAATTGTAAAAATTAATTAAATATGCGAGAAAGTAAATGAGTGAATAAAACAGAGAATGGATAAGAAGAGAAATGAATGAATGAGTAAATAAGTGAATAATTAAGTACAATAATGTAAATGAATTAATAAATGAAGAATACGTAACTTAAATAAAGATTGAATAACTAAGCAAAATTAACCATGTCACTTGCTTCTTTCATCTACTTTGCCTCTTGTGCACTTGATAAATTGCATTGATTATTTTAACAAAATATGTTGAATATGAAATATACTGCACTGCAACATCAATTAGTAAATAAAATGACAATTACAAAAATTTTCTTATTTTGTAAGAAGAAATATATATTTGAAAAACCACAAATGTTACAATATGTTTATCAAATTTTGGAAATGACTTGTATAGTTTTGTTCGTTGAGCTTTTTTTTTTTTTTTTTTTGACAGGAGTTAATTATATTGCCAAGAACTTGGTTAAAATATTTCTTGATAGAGGGCGGCAAACTGAAAATATTTTACCATTTCACTTTGCCCCACATTCCCCTATATTTATATACTTCAAAAAGGCGTAGTTTGTAACGTTTCAATATTAAAGTGTTTTCTTTTAGCAATTATAATTACTATTTAATTGAAGGTAAAAAATATAAAGATGTGTCATGCCCACACAAAAAGAATGCTAACGGTGCTGATTAAAACGCAAATAGGTACGGAAAGACACTAAACATACTTGGGCGTGTTTCGACTACGGGCGATGATAGTAATTATTAAACTGACATATTTGATTAATTATTGGATCGATATTTTTATTGTTGATTAATACAGAAATGAAAGTGATAAACTGAAAGTTCAAACAAAAAAGTAATTTAAATAGTGATATGTGTTAAAACACGCGATTTAGGAGAACAATTGAGATATTCAGCATTTTAGCATTTTTTTAAAAGCATTTGAATAAATTTCATGCAAATGCATTTTTTTTTTATTAGGACGTAATATTGTTTTCTTTACGTTATTTTTGTTTCACTTACTTGCCTGCTAATTCCTCGTTTTTCAATTCAAATAGAATTTAAAAAAATAATTGTAAAACTATATTAGTACTTGAACAGACAGTAGCTTGAAACTTAGCTAAACAGGAAATCAACTTTTAAATGGAAGAATCCGATTTCTTCGAACTTTTATTCTTCGTGTTCGATTTTTTTAAACTTTATTCTAGAAGCAGGATTTTACTTTTTGCAAAAAGTCACGATACTGTTTCGTAAGATATCATTTTTAGCTTCCGTCCGAGCACATGCATACTTGATGCCAAAAAAATCTGTCAGAGTTTTGTTTGTTTCCTTTATCTGTTTCTCCTCCGTTTATGCCCTCGCCTCCACGGTATTTCCCTCCCGTCGTTGTTTCATTTCTGAAAGATACATTTTGTGCGAAAGCATTAACTATACATTTGCATCTATATCTGTGTATTTATTCCGAAATACGTATAGCCATTATATGTTTAATATTGCAAAACAAAATTCAAAACAATACTTTGAATGATTTTTACATCATCTCTGCAAATATCCAATATTTTAGTATGCGTCGTGCATTTAAAGAAAGCATCTTTGCTCTGAGATATTGCATGTGAATACAATTCGTGTAAGAAAATATATAATTTAAGACGTAAAGAAAACTTTTCTGCAAAATATCCCGCATAGCAGCATGTCGACACTTGTTAGTTTAAGAAAATCTTTCTGAATAATACGGAAACCACTAGAAAGCTTTAGAAAATTGTTCATCGTAAAATAATCAAAACTAGTGAAACGTTAAAGATAAAGTAAGATAATTAATACTAGAAGTTCACCAGAAAATCTATTCATATGCAATATACCGCCAACTCGACCATTTCGATCCATGGACAGCTGTTTAGATCTTATTCTGCTCTCATCAGCATGGAATACGAAAGTAGTCGAGTTGGAGGCAAAAATCCTTTTATATAGCAAAGAGAGCCAAAAAAAAAAAAAAAAACTGGTAGCTAATGTGAAATATACCTTGCGCTCTGCCTAAAAAAATTACGAGTTGTACCATACTAAGTGCGGTCGCTCGCTGGTATTCTAATTTCACATTAGCTACCAGTTTTGTTGGCTCTCTTTGCTATATAAGAGGATTTTTGCCTCCAACTCGACTACTTTCGTATTCCATGCTGATGACAGCAGAATAAGCTCGAAACAGCTGTCCATGGATCGAAATGGTCGAGTTGGCGGTGTATTGCATGTTTCTGCCTTAGCCCTTGCTTAGGGGCGGTTACTCACTGCTTTAAACTATTCATAGTTTGCTATGTATGTTGTCAATATTGTTGACGTTAGTAAAGATTTTTTTTTGCAATTTCAACTTGGTTTGTAAGATCACACTTGAGTCCCTTTCTAGAGGCATAGCTTATCTACAGGGGCTCTAAATCACACATTTATTATACCTCTCTATCAGTTTCAAGATCTTTTTAGAATATTAGAGATATGCCCATTAAGTATCTGGCAAATTGTATCACAGTTGAGTGATAAGTGAACTAGTTTTTACGCTTGCAGTTGTACTTATGCTTTTTTTAGTGTTCCCAAGTCAAAATCTTCACAACGTGACATTAAAGGAAAAGTTTTTTTCTGCAATAAAAGTGATCCTCAAATATTACCTAGTTATTCTTATTCCCTTCAATGTGTCAAAATGTCCCAAAAGTAATCTACAAATATAAACATTTAGTTGATGGTTTAATGCAAGCATAGGGTTTTAATGTTTCATTTATGTTTTGAAAATGATAGTCAATCTCGTAGTTGATGGACTCAATATGCCAATTCTTTCACAGAATAAATGCTTTAAATTTATGATTAAACTTAAGGATATATGTTGACTAAATCTTAAAAACATATTTTTCTCAAAAATTTGAAATCTCACCATTTTTGCGTTTACTATATAAATGCATTTTTTTGTCTATTTAAATGCTCATTATTAGCAAAACGAAATTCTGATTAATAATTATCTTTCAGTTTAACTCACTGGATATCATTAACTAAGGAGGAATCACGAAAATGAAGATAACTCTCTCAAAATTAAGCCGAACCATGTAAAATTTGACTTTATGTTGTCAAGTAAGAGTTGCTGAGTAAAACTGCAACATACAATGTAGTGGCGCTGTGATCGGAACACGTCATCCGCGAAGTCCATGTTTGAGAGCAAGCCTAGAAATATCGCTGTGATACTGCCATAAGAAATTTGAGATAGTTAATTTGTAACAATGACCTCCAGGAATCAACTGTCTGCAAAACTACGATGGGGAGCTATTGGTATACTAGAAACAGGGCTGGTCGCATAAAAGGCCTTAAATATTCTGAGGGCCGTAAGACATATCTTCTCTGCCCTAAGTACCACCATAGCCAGGCCATACCTCAACATATCTTGGACCTCAACATATCTGTTTGGATTTGAACTGGGAGGATATCCATGCTACTTCCTTTTTGGTATTGGATTTCATTAATGTCAACGGATTCGTTGATCTGGTCTGACTCCATCGAACCAGATAGGAGATTAGAAACAACAACAGAAACAGGGCATGTCAAACAAAAGTGCCCCAGATGGATAAATGTAAGTCCTTCTATGGTTTACAGTCTTTGGAGTCTTATTTCAAACAAGAGATTCGACATCCAGGCAGTTTAGCCAAGAATGGCCAACAGCTGCGAAAAGAGCCAATGACCGATATTTGACATTATGTACACGCAGGAATAAATACGCTACTCCGACTCATATTAAATCTCCCATTGCTGTAGCCTTCGGGAGATTGTCAACGTCATCCGTGCATAGAAGGCTTCACGAAGGTAGTATGTGTGCGAGAGGACCAGCCAATTTATATCCCGCTCACATCGAACCATTGGAGGGACCGTTTGCAGTGGGCTTATTTTTTAAATCAAAATTTGTATCTCTCACCTGATAAAATACGAGTAGATACGTAAAAAGTAAATGAGCGAATAAATAAAATTGTAGCACCTTTTAAACGATGTGGCTAATATAAATTTTCTTCATAAAAACATTCTTTAATTATTTCAAAAAAAGAAAAAGAAGAGAGAAAAATTAAAAATAGAAAGGTAATTAAATTACATCTTAACAAGTAAAAAAAAAGTTCTGAATTAAAACGCATGGGACTTACTTTTTAATCCGTTGCCAACCATTTAAAATAAATAGATAAGTAAAAAATGTTCCTTAAAATAAGTAATTTTCATAAAAAATCGTTTGCAAAAAATAAAGAAATAAACGAAAATAAAAAAAAAAGTAAAATATGTAAATGAATATTATAAATCGTCGTCACAGCTCTTTCGTTATGTTTAAAAGTAATGCACTGCGAATATTCTTTTTTTCCCTGCGCCAAAAATAAAATTAATTAATTAAAACTTTAAAATAAAAATAATTACAAATAATCCATATGACCAGTATTTAGCACTAAAAACCAGGACTGTGAAGTAGGGGTT
>JAXGGA010007942.1:0-59680 GCA_038373865.1 Uloborus plumipes
CATGTATTTCCAGTTGTGTGAGGTCTACGGATTAAAGTGTATGAGGGTACAAAAGATGCGGAAATGATGCAGCGTATTAAACGACGGGCATGTGGACGTCCAATTCGAACAACTGTGTGGACGACCGTGGATTTCTGACGAAGCGATTACGAAATTGGAGGAAGAAATGCTGAAGGATTGAAGTTTGACAGTTCAGAACCTTAGAGAGATGATCCCTGTTGTATGTACAAAATGTTGACAGACCTTTTAAGGTATGCTAAGGTTTGTGCAAGACCGGTCTGGAACATGCGTACGGAGAACACAGTTGTCAAATATCCCAGACATATCCCCAAGTGACTACCATCTCTTCCCTTAATTGAAGAAATATTTGAGTGGGACACATTTTAAAATAAAGGAGATGAAGAGGTTTTAAGCTCCCTTCTCGGCAATGCGTGATGGAAGCATTTTACGATTTAGATATAAAGAAGATGGTGCACCACATTAACTGTAATGGTGCTTGTGTCAACAAATAGGGGAAAAATCTAAACTTTCCAAAAATATATTATTATTTAAGGCCATAAACATGCTTTTCGCTGTGAAAAGCCGTTTGGAACCTTATGTACTCGTACATGTAGTTAGTAGTGTAAGTTTGCCGCTAAGACTCAATTGGTTCGATTTTAAGGCAAAAAAAAATTGCTTTTACGCTCATCGTGAATTTTTTTTGCCGTTTCAGTTAAAGAAAAAAGTGAAAAATTTCATAGAATCAACTTTCATTTTAAATATTCACTTTCTTTAGAAAACAAAAATTCAAACTACCGACTCCAATTATTACATGCAGACATCATTATCATAGCGATTGTTTTCCATTTCAAATTTTAACCAGACACAGTAAGACAAAGAAGGAAATGAAACATATTTCATCTA
Source organism: Uloborus plumipes (assembly GCA_038373865.1). Lineage (NCBI taxonomy): Eukaryota > Metazoa > Arthropoda > Arachnida > Araneae > Uloboridae > Uloborus > Uloborus plumipes. The sequence continues at coordinate 904 of JAXGGA010007942.1, forward strand.
ATGAGGTTCAGAAACAAATCAATGGAAAAGAAATCAAACATCTAAATAATTAAAATTCACATTCGAATCCCTCGTATTTAATTGACGTCAGTTTTGTATGCAAATTTGAAGGCACTTGAAACCAATCGGTCTTGTTCTTGCATAGAAATTGACAGAATATAACAAAACATTTCTCATTTGCCGCGTAAATCTGCTCCGCTGTTTCAACTTTTGTACAAAGTTGTATCATTATTTTTCGAAGATTTATACACATTTTACACATTTTCCTTAATTATTTCTTGATGAATAGCTTTACAAGACATATTATGGAAAATTGGTAGCAATTTGATATCGGGGTTGTCAAATAGTCGCTTCGTTCCAAAAGTTATGGGTGCAATTTGTTTTATCTGTCATACAGCGACAAGTCGTTAGAGAAATAGTATCGATTTCACATTTTAATCTTGTTTAGAAGCCACGTCTCAATTTGAGTTCCGAGAAATATTGAAAATCTATCATTTAAAGCTAAGAAATAGGGAGAAACTGATTTGCCTTTTTACGATGGGAAGTATGTTTAAAATCAGTTGCGGTTGGAATACGTTAGTAGCGCAATTAGAGTTTGTACATATCGTCAGTTGAGTGCTACAACAAGGTAACTGATTTTTTTAAAAGAAAATAATCTTTTTTTTTTTTCATTCGAAAGCCGACATAAATGGTTCTCATTTATCAAAATTTAGTAATGGCAGTACAAAAATAATTGAGTTACATTTACATGTAGCATCCACAATTGTTTAAATAGTACAACGTGCAGGGACGTCATTTCAAGTTTTTCCAGGGGGGGGGGGCAAAGGATAAAAACATAATACAATTTCACCAGAAAACAACAAAAACCACGACCACTTATACGTAAATAGTGTAAATACATTGATTTCTCAAAGTCAGGGGGGGGGTTGAACCCCCCCCCCCTAAATGACGGGCCTGACAACGTGCAAAAACGTTCACAATAACCTAAAGCATGGGTTAAATGAACGAGTAAAAATAAATGAAAATAAAATTTAATTTAAGAAAGTATTATCTCTACTAATAATAAAGCTGAAAGTTTGTCTCTCTGTCTTTCCTTCTGTCTTTCCTTCTGTCTGTCTGTTACGCGCGTAGCGCCAAAACCGTTCGGTCGATTTTTATGCCACTTGGTACAAAATTAGTTTGTAGCATGTAGTTTTGCACCTCGAAGCGATTTTTCGAAAATTCCATTTCGTTCTTTTTCTATTCGAATTCTTAGCGGAAATTCGATAAAATAGGGAAGAAATATTTTATACACATTTTCAAGTCTTATGTCATTCGAAAGCTTGAATTTTTCTGCACAAAATGAAGTTTTTTCGAAGTTTCTACGATCATCAGGAGAGCTGTAACAATTGTTTTTAGAATCCCGGAATTCAAGGCTTACCTTCAGTAAAGCAAGCCAAACGATTCTAAAATGGTTAATGAAATGAATTATTTTATCAACGGAAATCAACTTTTCATGCTGTTACTATGGTTACGTGTTCATACTTATTTTTGTTTCGTTCTTTTTCCAGGGTTGCCAGAAGTAGTATTTTTGATACTACGGTAGTATTTTTTCGGCCCAAATAAGGAGCGTAGTATTTTTCTGGCCACCCTGTTTCCAATATACTAATGACTTAATTAAAAGATTTGGCGGATTTTTTTTCCATTTTTATAGATTTCGCATTTCAGCAATATTGATTTTGGCAACGTTTAGAAACAGTAGTAGGAGCGTCTATCGCCCATTTAGCGAGAAAGGGGTACCCAAAGCACAAAGATTAACCAAATATCGTATAAATTGTGACATTGCAACGTTCTTTTTAAAGTGTTTCATTTCGGAAAATGTATTGTTTTGTTTTTAAAGCTGGGAAAGGAAACTTTCTTCTTCTTTCAAATTTTGGTAAGATTTCTGTTGGTTTCTGTGAGCAACAAAATTGTTCTTATTTTCTCTTTTGGCTTATTTTTGTGCATCTCCAGTTGGGGTTTCATTTGAATGTCACAAGGGGATGCTTTACCCCTTTTTTGGAGTTAATCAGTGTTAATTTCAATGCAGATGAATTGGCGCGACCACTTGGCGATATATCGCCAAGCCTTTGGTCGCGAAGTATTTGTCGCCAATTTGGCGACATATCGCCAAGTTGGTGAATTTTTTTTTTTTATTTGGACTCAATTTGGCGCTATTAGCGATATTTTGCCAATTTGACGACAAATTTGCGATTTTTTTAAAAACTTTTTTTGGGGGGGGTTCAATTTGGCGCTATTGGTGATATTTTGCGAAAAATTTACTGAATGATGTTAAAATCGGCGATATTTTGGAGATTAATCATTGTAAAACATTTTTTTGCATTGTTTCGTGGCAAACTAGGGATATAAATGTTTGAATTGTTATCTTACTCCCTCCAAGCACTATTTTAGCACTTAAGGCATCTACTAAGAAATGTACACGTAAAAGGAAGTAGTGTAGGGCCCATACCAAATTTTTATATCATACTTTGAAGGAATTGTAGTTGAATTATAACTAAAATAGAGTATTTTTTCTGCTATATTAATTATTTTACAAATGAACTTTTAATTTTATACCACGGGCAAAGCCGTGCGGGTACCGCTAGTATTACTTATAAAATCAATAAATATTGTTCACGCTTAGGGTAAGGATGAAACAAAAAAATAAAGCACCAAAAAAGCAAAACAAACTTTAACAGATAAATATAAAACGTTCCTATATTAAAATGATTGCGGATAAAACTGAAGAACATTTATTTAATTGTGCATTTTAATAATATTCAACGAGGAAATTACTAGTAATATCTCAAATTCAAAGAAATTTCAAACGATTAAACGCCCATGCTTGCTCTTTCTTATTTAGCTACAAAAATAGTTTGTTTGAATTCCGTTATTGTTCTGCGAACCTAAATGAAATTAAGTTTTTGCCACTATTATGTCATTTTTTTGTATCATAAAGGCATTCCATCGAACAAGATTTATTTCATACTTCCAGCTGTGAACAAGAATTTAATATACATCTTAATTCAATGCGCCTTTCAGAAAACCTTTAGAAATATCTTTATCCAGAAAGGTCTTAATGTATTATTGGATCGTATATTTAATTAAAAACATACGTATGCACTGGTAACCCACTGATATAAGAAAAACAACACAAACCAAGTTTATGCATATGAAGCGCACAATCAGGCAATTTGCAACGTAAAAGAACAACATATATCAAAGCCAGTAAAGCAAAAATCAGTACCACGTTTTTTTTCGTTTTTCAAATTTTATCAGAATTACAATTTCTTTCTTTAATTTTCAAAAGCATTTTATGTTTTTGTGTGTGTGAGTGTTTCAATTATTACTTACTTGTTTCAATAATTACTATTATTAGACCCAAGCCACAGATTATATATATATATATATATATATATATATATATATATATATATATATATATATATATGTATAGGGAGAGACATATGAGACAGGGTTAAATTGATGTAGGAGCTTTTCTTTTCGAGAGCGGATGGGCCCAGAACAGAGAGTTTAAAAAAGAAGTATCCGATTTTAATGAATTATCCTACGCACGCTAGCGAAACTTTTTCTTTGTTTTGTAAAATAATTATTCAAAACAAAACTTGTAGCAATTTAATCGTACATGTTTATTGCTCGTTTTCAAGTGTCGTAAAGGGTGTTGAAAAACTTAAGCAAGATAAGCTGCGTTTCTTGACAAGGAGTCATGATTTTACCTAATAGAAGTTGTTTATACTCGCAGATATTTTTTCACCACTTTTAGAGTTAACGCAATAGTGTTGTTTGGGTCAAGTTGGTACCATGCAACAATTTAAATGAATTTTTTTTTTTTTAGTGGTTTTCCTTTTGCAGAAATAGTTTTAAATGAAAAAAAAAAAAACTCACAGGAAAGAAGCTTTTTTTGAAACATTTGAAAAAGCTTATTTGATGGAAAATAGCCATATTTATGTTAGTACTAACAGTAAATTATCTTTTTATGTATTATCTAACTCAATTAAAACGTCCAAATTTTGTGAGAATCCTCTTTAAAAACAACTCTTAAAAACTTTGTTTCGTTGCTTATTACGTCAGTATCCTGGATTATTCGCTTGTGTTTCAAGTTGACCCACGTTGAGGTACGTATAATTATACGATTTGTGTTTTCGAAATATATAGTTAATATATTTCAGAAAAACGTTATTATTAATTTTAATACGAAAAACAAAATAAAGGAGTTAAGTCAATAACTGATAGGAAAATAGTAATATTACTGTATAAATTTTTGTTTTTATGCATAACATTAGCAACAAAAATTTGAAAAATCAATATGTAAAATGTGTATCAACTATACCCGGCATCTTCTACTTATCATTAAAATGCTACTTCATTTGTATTTTGTTTCTTTTACGCAATAACTTTGTATAAATAAATCTTACACGCTCCCTATTCTTAAATTCTCCACCCTGCAGTAAACCGATGCAAAGCGAGCAGCTTGATTGCTAGCCTCAAAAACACGTATGCAATTGGAATTTAGAAAAAAAAAAGCAATATTAGTGTAGCTTTCCAAAACACTCGGAAAGTTTTGCTCTGGTCACTTAAAATGTCCGCAGACTTTTATCAAAGTTCTGAACCGTTTCGATAAATATTTTCCATCTATATCTCAGATTTATAGCGCTTAACTTCGAATGAATTTGCAGTAATCCTTCTCAACAAATCAAAAAATCCCTCCAAGGAGTTAAAATACTTTCGAGCTTCGGTCTAAATAACTGCAACACATTTTTTGCGTTTAAAGTAGCAAAAATATGAAAAAAGAGTTGAGTTTAGAGATTGAATGTTCAGTTTCCTTTTTCTATATGTTTTCAAAACCAATTTAAATTATTAAAACAGATATTCGTCATTAACACAGTTATTTTTATCATAATAATCATACACACCTTAAAAAACCATATTGTCCTTAAACTTTTACTTCAATGTAAAGATGTTTTTTTTTTTCTGATAAAGAATCTTTAGCTGACTAATTTTGATAGGAGAGAAAGAAAAAAATAATTTTTTAAAAATAATGAGATTTTCATACATTGGGTTGAATAAATTAAGTGACGCATGTTTTAGTTTTTTTAATACAAAACAAGTTAGGTGTTACTCAATTTATTTCAATTTCAATTAATGAATAGTCCAGTTGCTACTCCTGCCCCAAATCTAAAAGCATTAACAAAAAAGAGACATTTACTACTGACTGGTCTTTCACTGTGTTTGATGAATAGAAATTAAACAAAAATCGTTTCCTTGAGTGGCAAATACCATCTAACAATTTCCTTAATTTACAAATCAGTTTCTCTTTCATTAAAATGCTCTACATATAACAAAAACACAAATGCATAGAAAGTGAATGTGAGATACATTCTGAGATCAAAATATGGGATATGCTGAGGGATAAAAGCTTTTAGAATTCAGAACAGGTCTGTGTGCTAATGTTACCCAACAGAATAAAAAAAAAATACCCTTACATGTAAGAAAAAAAGTAAAAAAGAGAGTAAAATTTGAGCTTATTTAACTACTTAAAATGAAATTGCTACGTTACCAGCCATGTTTTTGACAGACATATTTAGGCTGCTTATATTGTAAAAGGTAAATGGATGATGAATGGGGCTGATGACGGGACACGTTTTCTAATTCATCTGAACTGTGGGGGCATGACATGACAGAATCAATTTTTTAAAATTTGTTTTTTAATTTTTTTCACTGCTTTTAAAATTCTATTAGTTCATGAATACATTATGCAGTTTTAATTAACTGTTTGTAATTATCGCCATGTAGAGTAGGGTGGGTCGAAAAAAAAATATTATTTTTTTTCGAAACGCTATACCGCGGAAAACTTGCCTCTAGGGTAGGTAAGTAAAATGCAGATTAAACAGAGGAAAAATATTGAGTCCCCAGCTAGCGCATTGTACTTGAAATTTCGATTTTTTTCGAAAATTAAGTTATTTTCCAAATTTTTTTGCAATACTAAGTCAATAATATTTTATTCCGCTACAGTGAAAATCCTTTACTAAAATGGTTGAAAAACACATAAAGAATGTTAACTGGTCAAAATCGTTTAATTTGCGGTGGCGTAAAATACTCAAAAATCGGTAAATTATTGCGTTTCATGCTCTCAGCAATTCTAGTCGGCCTCGTTGCCCGGTGAATGACAGTTATTACTGTTTAATGTATCAAGCTTTTCAACGCATTTCCCACATGGAAATAGGTTCGTCCCAGGAATTTGAAAATAAATTGATAAAAACTGGGCATAAAGATTCTGAATAGCACGCTCGAACTAAGATACATTGGCAGATGCGCATGATATTGAAAAATACTGCATTGACCTGTGATCGCTCTAGAATTTCAAGCAGAGCAACGGCTGTTGAAGCTTCAAGTATGATGAATGTTAACCGGTTAAAATCATTCAATTTGCGGTAGAGCAAAAGACTCAGAAATCGGTAAATTATTGCATTTAAGGTACATACTAGAACCTTAAAGGAACATGTAGTAAATTATTCTGAGCTCTGTGTGTTAAAAGATAACTACTTTTTTAGTTTACACTACAGTTTATTGTAATGAAGTAAGCATAGAAAAGGTACTAAAAGAGCACATTAATCTTGTCTTTTTATTACAGTAACATATTTACTGCATTGCAAAAGTCTCACTATTTTTGTGTGTTTAAGTCGAAGCTGTACTTGCTGCAAAACTTTGGATCTTTTGATTAAAAGGGCAGATCTTATTAAACCATCTCGGTTCTTCCGAAGACGATTTTTTTAGCTGTTTTGTGTTAAATAAGAACTTACCCATCTGTCACCAGTTTCACCAGCAGCCCCCAGTGATTTTAGCCCACGATTAATCATCAGAAACTCTTCGGAAAAAATGGAAGTGGTGTAAGTGTAATAGTCATCCGATTAATTATTTCTGTGCAGTTCGTTGCCTGAAGGCTAATTTTTAAGACCGAAAATACCTTATTGATCTAGTTTGCGGGATTATTTTCTAGTTTTTATAATTTTCTGAAACCTAACTTACTGATGTATTTTCCTGCATCCACTATCATCCTAAGAAGCAAGTGCTCTGGATGGGCAAACAATGCATTTCTTTAAATCACAGGATCAAATACTCTAATCAAGTTCTCCCATGGCAATCTTATGGATTTGATTTGCTTCTAAAATATGTGTAGGACCATCTGTTATGTACTGGCTTTTTTTTTTTAATTTGAGCCATACAAACATGTATGATTGAGAATAAAAACATACTAACAGTTTGTGATTATCTGAAGGGGTTTCCGCACTTACATATAGTCTCAAAACTGTTAGCTGTTGTCATCCATCGTGAGTGGGAACGAGGACCTGGTTCGCGAGCAGTAAAGTTCACAGTGCAGCTGCCTGACTTTATAACAGAACTTATGCACACAGGTATTGTTGCTCTTTGTTTACAAATTGGAATCAATGCCTGGTACTTCAAAATCCAGTATTGGAAGTTTTTTGCACTTATGAAGATGGATACTAATTAGCTACTAAATGATTTTAGTATAGTCGTTTCACATTTTAAGGCTTGGAACAAATGCTCTACAAAGAAAACTCGTTAAAGTCCAAAGGCAAACTCCCCACTGTAGAGGTGTTTTGTTGTTCTATAAAACACATAAATATTTTCTCCAACCCTGGTTAGTAACTGTGCCGTAACTTTTATACATCTAGTTCATCTAAGGAAAAACGACACTCAGTCAGATTAGAGATAATGCTATCAGCAATGTTCTGAGCAGTTTTACTTAATGGTGTAACGTGACCAACAAGCACAGATCCATGTTTTTTAATTAAAGAATAATGTTACTGTTTTATGTATGGTTGGGGTTTTAAGTGTTTTTGGTTAATGTTCTGAATTACAAGGGCGTTATTCGTCCTTCCATCAAAAAAAGTCCTTAGAGCGGACTGCGTTCTTCAATGCATTGGTTTTAAAGTTCACTACGTCATGCTTTTTTCCCTTCTAATTTTACTTTTGTTAATAATGTGAGAGTGGCCGTCATTAGTAACGATATTCATATCTTTCATCATACTTGAAGCTTCAGCGGCCGTTGTTCTGCTCGAAATTCTGGAGCGATCACAGTTCAATGCTGTATTTTTCAATATTATGCGCATCTGCCGAGGTCACTTAGTTCAAGCGTGCTATTCAGAATCTTTACGCCTAGTTTTTATCAATTTCATTTTCAAATTCCTTGGACGAACTAATTTCCATGTGGGAAATGCATTGAAAAGCTTGATACATTGAACAGTAATGACTGCCATTCACCGAGCAACGAGGCCGACTAGAATTGCTGAGAGCATGAAACGCAATAATTTACCGATTTTTGAGTCTTTTACGCCACCGCAAATTAAACGATTTTGACCAGTTAACATTCTTTATGTGTTTTTCAACCATTTTAGTAAAGGATTTTCACTGTAGCGGAATAAAATATTATTGACTTAGTATTGCAAAAAAATTTGGAAAATAACTTAATTTTCGAAAAAAATCGAAATTTCAAGTACAATGCGCTAGCTGGGGACTCAATATTTTTCCTCTGTTTAATCTGCATTTTACTTACCTAAGCCAGAGGCAAGTTTTCCGCGGTATAGCGTTTCGAAAAACCATAATTATTTTTTTTCGACCCACCCTAATGTAGAGTATTAAAAGTAAGAAAATATGTTGCACTTTGGAAGTAGCTTTCATAAAAAAAATAGTAGTTATAATAAGATAAATAAATAAAAATAAGCCAACCAAGAGTGAAATACAATTTTCTGCCTGTCAAGTAGGATTATTTCTTTTTTTTTTCAGAAGAAAGTAAAAAAAAAAGTGCAAAATGCCAAGTTGGTCGGTGTGCTTGGTTTTTTCATTTGTTTTCTACTAACAAACACAAGCAGGCCATAATATACAATCACATACAAAAGAGCACTTCAGAAATAAGGAAAAAACATACGATTTAATTAATTTAAACATAGACCATTGATACTTACGGTGAAAAATAGTAAGGGGCCGTCCATAAATGATGTCATACTTTTTTTCGACATGTTTCGACTTTTCTAGACTCGAATAATGGTCTTACATTTATTTTTCATGAATGTCAACAGTTTTTAAATTCTGTGGTGCACACCCTGATCCCTGCCTATCATACGAAATCCAACTGAATGAACGATATATGCAAATGTTTAAATATACTCTAGATAAATATAAAATAGAAAGGAAACATGCTTATTATAAGGCACCAACGGGATGCTGTGAGTCCATTTTAGTGACCTTGTAGTGATTTCGAAGGGTATAATTTGATGACATGTCATATTAGAAAAAATAATTAAAAACTGTTTGAAAAATTTATTAAGTACTATAAATAAATAATATCACACTTTTTACAATACATGTGACATCCCCTTTGTCCCAAAGTGTCACACTTTACCTTTCCCCTTCCATTGTCAAACGTTAGTTTTACTCGTACATAAAACAGTGAAACCCTGTTTTTAGATTTCTTTAGGGACTAGGTATGTAAAATGCTGTTAATACATAATAGGCACCTACTAAAGGGACTAGCTGAAAACAGTCTAAATTGCGGGAAAAACGTAGATTCGGGAGACATAAAATCGGGGTTTCACAGTAGTATAAAAACGGTTTTATTGTAATCAAAATATGTTATGTCACAGCTCTTGTTATTCCTTCCTTCCCGTTTGAGACAAACTCGTAATTTAAAGAGTCCATGGAATTGTTCCATCAACATATAACAAATAACAAACACTTCTCCTAACACGTGAGATTCCCTCCATAAAATGACAAGCATCAAACTTACGAGAAACAACTGCATTCAAAAACTATTGTCTTTCCTGCCAGAAATTAATGCGAGCCACCCCTTCATTGTCTTTCATTTGAGCCACTGAGAAAGGGGTGCAAGTGCCAAAAATAAAAACTTAGGAGTAACTAGTTTCAATATTAGGACAACATGTCATCCATTTTTTCCTCGAGGCGTTCATGTGATGGTAAGTCATCTACGATGACAAGCAAAGAGGGGACCCCCGAGGACGATGTCATCTATTTTGGTGCAATATATGGTAAAAGTTATGCAATATAGCAAGATTTAAAAAGAAAATCAAAGTCTACCAATGGTTCGAAATTTGCAAGTTTTCTACTCAAAATGTAAAAAATCTAACACTTATTTTCTTCTCATTGCCTCATATGACCAATTTTCAAATTTATATCGAAAGTAAACATTACTTTTCATGATATCCACGCAATTGTTCATTTGAATTATTAAATTCATTTCAGTAATCTTATACCCAGAGCACTCGATGAATGTCGGTTCCACTAATGCGTGTAATTTTAATCAAACGTATAACTCAGAAGTGGTTAACCATTCAAATATTTATCTGAAAGAATAAAGCCAATCAAATAAATAGTGAAATTTAATAAGCCATAATAAACAGCTCTCAGTAAAATCAACAAACAAAATATTTTTCACATTGTTGCTTGGCAACAAATGTTTCAAGTACTCTAGAGTCAGTTAAGCTAAACACTGAACAGATGAATTAGTAAATATGTTGAATAAATTAGCTTCAGAAGGCAAATTGATAAATCTTATTGAATCTGATATACTTTCCCTTTAAACTGATTTAAATATTCATATTATACATAAAGGAATACTTCAGGCATATCGTACAAGATAAAACTTGTCGATACATTAGATTGAGACTATATACACTGAAGTGACAAAAGTCATGGGATACCTCTTAATATCGTGTCGGCCCTCCTTTTGCCCGGCGAAGTGCAACAACTCGACGTGGCATGGACTCAACAAGTCGTTGGAAGTCTTCTGCAGGAATATTGAGCCATGCTGTCTCGATAGACGTCCATAATTGTGAAAGCGTTGATGGGGCAGGATTTTGGGCACGAACAGACCTCTCGATGGTGTCCCATAAATGCTCAATGGGATTCATGTCGGGCGATCTAGGTGGCCAAATCATTCGTTGGAATTGTCCAGAATTTTCTTCAAACCAATTGCGAACAGTTGTGGCCCGGTGACATGGCGCATTGTCATCCATAAAAATCCCATCGTTGTTTGGGTACATGAAGTCCATGAATGGCTGCAAGTGATCTCCAAGTAGCTGCACATAAGCATTTCCAGTCAATGTTCGGTCCAGTCGCACTAGAGGACCAAGTCCATGCCATGAAAAAACAGCCCACACCATTACGGAGCCACCACCAGCTTGAACAGTGCCTTGCTGACAGTTTGGGTCCATGGCTTCGTGGGGTCTGCGCCACACTCGAACCCTACCATCGGCTCTTACCAGCTGAAATCGTGACTCATCGGACCAGGCCACGGTTTTCCATTCATCTAGAGACCAACCGATATGCTCACGTGCCCACGAGAGTCGCTGCAAGCGATGTCGTTCTGTCAGTAAAGGCACTCGAGTCGGTCTTCTGCTGGAATAGCCCAAGAAATCCAAATTTCTCCGCACTGTTCTAGCAGACACGTCCATTGTACGTCCCACATTGATTTCTACGGTGATTTGACGCAGTGTTGCTTGTCTGTTAGAATTTACGACTCTTTGCAGACGTCGCCGGTCTCGATCTTTAAGTGCAGGCGGTCGACCACTGCGCTGTCCATGGTGGGATGTTATGCCTGAAATTTCATACTCTCGGCACACTCTTGACACAGTGGATCTGGGAATGTTGAATTCTCTAACGATTTCCGAAATGGCATGACCCATGCGTCTAGCTCCAACTAACATTCCGCGTTCAAAGTCTGTTAATTCACGTCGTGCGGTCATCATCACGTTAAAACCTCTTCACATGAATAACTTGAACAGAAATGAAAGCTCTGTAAAAGCACTGCGCATTTATACCGGTTCTATGCGATGCTACTGCCATCTGAAAATTTGCATATTGCTATCCCATGACTTTTGTCACTTCAGTGTATATAGAAAATTTTAAGGTTAAAAGCTTTTAGTCTTAATGGAAGGTGGGGTTATAGTTAATGTCAGTACGTAAATTTGAAATACAATTAAAAGTAAGTATCTGAAAGCTGTAAGTATCTACAAAGCATAGTACATCAAATGTGATCCAATTTTGTTTAATACAAATAATTTCTGGGATGAATCTGTAATAGTATGTATACATTTATACACACATTTATAGTGTGGAATCTAGTAGGGGGGACGCATAAAGTAAAAAAAATGAACAAGAAGATCAATAAAAAAAATTCGGAAAATTTAAGGTCAAAATATGTAAAATATTACATATAATGCGCATGTGGTTACTCAACGAGGAAGACAAGGAAAAATTATGATTGAAAACTGAGTCGAAAGTACTAAAATGTTGAGAGCATCGGTATTATGCTTATTTCATGTTTCCTGGGAAATATTATTATTAAATATGTATCATAAGTTAGAAAAATAAAGATAAGGAGTTAACTATATTATATTCATATACACACTTTTACTTTTCATATCTCAGCAAAAATTCAAGAACATACAAAAAAATATTCACAAATATTTAAAAGTAACCAGACGCACATTTTACTGTTATTTTTTTACTTTACTTTTCATGTCGCACAAAACTTCTCCTTATTCCATTAAAGTAATAAAACACGAAAAGCAGCTTAAAAACAAAAGCATTGAGCACGAGACTGAAACAGCTATTCCATAAAAATCCCAAAGCAAAAAATCAAACAACAGATCCAGTAACGCCCGGACAAAATCTCGTCAGTGTCAAGAGTTACAGTTTGATAGACAGCTATAAGCCAGATTTTAATAATGTTGCGCAACATGTAATTTGGAGCCATTCATCTGATGCGATTTCCAGCAGCGACGTGCTGTGGTTTAGTAAGTGTTAAATTTGGGACCGTTTCACCCTTTAAATCACTGGTTGGGGATTAAAAGAAGTACAAAGAAGATTTTTTTTTTGCTGGAATGTTTCGTGGCAGAGTGGCTGAGTTTGTTGTCTTTTTATTAGATTTTGGATAGTTGATTTTATTTTGTCTTTGGATTGAATCACACGTCCAACTTCATTTTGAGTTTGGCAATGAGCAATTGCCTTTGATTTGTGACCGGAACATTATATGTGCACCGATAAGATATATGGTATGAGATTATAGGAAACTTTTATTCAATCATTTTAATGCTGAAACAAAATAGTTTAATCATTGATAACATGAACAACTAAAGTTTATTTGAAAGAAAAGGTTTTTAGTATTATTTTAAAATTCCTCAGAATAAGGCTAACGTAACTCCATCTTCGTTTTTTTTTTTTTTTTTTTTTTTTTTTTTTTTTCAGGAGGGCACGAAAACGTTTGTATGATCAATACAAAAGATAGAACTCGCGTTTTTTAAAGCTTCTAAATAATTGTGAAAGATTTTTTTTTTGATAGGGCAATCATGGGTCGATGCCAAATAAGATTATGCATGGAATGCAGAAATAATGTGAACATCGTCATTCGTGGGCTGATGTTAGTCTGGCTCTGGGATACAGATTTTTTTTCAATAACTGGTATGTATCTGGAAAAAAATGAAAATAGTTCAACAACCCACTAAATCAGAAAATTTCTTTTCCATTCTGATTCAATGAATTACCAATTAATGATTCTGCTTCAGATTTAGCTTTGCAATGGTATTACTAAAAATGTGCTTAGTACTACGTTTTGAGGCATAGGGGTTGTTTAATATTATAAAAAATTATCATACAGAATTTCTGAATATTACATATGACTTTTGGAAGCCAGATGGTGCTCACCAGATAATAATTTTGATTCTTATATTTTAAATACTGATCGATGCTTTAAAATCACTGGAATTAGTTACACCATTTTTGACTTCAGCAGTTGTTTAAAGAAATTAAAAAATATATTTCGACAATTTGAACTCTTAACCATCAGTTTAAGCAAATACAAATATGAATACACTATTCTTATATTTTTGTTATAACTCATTGAATTATATGCATTTTTTCAATAAATAATTTTACAATAATTTTAACTTCTAGTTAATGTTTTTAACCCATTAATGCCTGACATTTTGTTTTCCAAAGATATTTTGTATACTGGTTACAAACAGAGTTTAATGGACAGGAAAAATTATAAAAACAATATTATGTGAAAAATAATGTTTTTATTAAGGAAAGAAAAATCGTCCCTTAAAAGTTACGATAGACCCCAGAGGGTACATACTTTTTTTACTAATTTTTTTTTCTTCCTACGATATAATATTCAAAAAGACATTTTATAAGAAGAAATAAAATCAGCAATTAACTGGGAAGATGGGAATAACTTTGAAAACTTAGCAGACTGAACGATGTAATTTTTGAATTTTTTTATTAAGAAAATAAAAATTGTCTCTTCAAAGTTACGATAGATCCCAGAGGATACATACTTTTTTTACTAATTTTTTTTTCTGCCTAACATATAATATTTAAAAAGACAATTTATATGAAGTAAAATCAGCAATTAACATAAACTGGGAAGCTGGGATTAACTTTGAAAACTTATTAAGGAAAGAAGAATCGTCCCTTAAAAGTTAGGATAGACACCAGAAGGTACATACCTTTTTTACTAAAATTTTTTCTGCCTACGCTATAATATTTAAATAGACATTTTATAACAAAAAAATGAAATTAGCAATCAACTTAAACTGGGAAGCTAGGAATAACTTTGAAAACTTAGCTTTTTTTCTTGAGATTGTGAACGATGTCATTTTTGATAAAGATCATATTAAAACTGCTACAGAACACGCTTTACAACGGTTACGTGCTGCAATCTGTTAATAACGAATTGAAACAATACCAAGGTACTAATTAAACACTATTATTTGGTTGAAATGTTCATTTTGGGGAAATTCAAACCCTTTTGTTGGACCGTCCCTAAAAAGGGACGCTAGTCATTAATGGGTTAAAGCTTAGCTAAATACATCTGTTTAACATTACTTAATGTAATGATCTAATAAGTTGTTTAGTATATTATATTGCTCTATAACAAAAAAAATCGACGCACTCTCAATATTGCAATAACATTCATTATTCTCTGAAAAAAAGTTACTGTCGCATAAAAAAATAAATAGATAAACTAGTTATAATTAATCTTTTTATTATACTTCATTATGTCGTTCTCCAAATGGAAGAAATGTTTCCGCTATTTCTGAAACAAAGGCGAACAAAGAAGAGAACAAATACATCAAAACATTCTTTACCTTAATTAGGACGAAAAACTAATCTTGAAATTAAATGAAATTGCTCAAAATGTATTTTTAATTACAAATTGTGTTTAATTATAAAATTACCAGCCGAACGCCTGAAGACACGAAGAATTAGCTAGTCGATTAAGCTAATTAGTTACAATTCCCGACATGTATTAATTGGGGTTAATGATGCTGATGATTAAAATTCAAACTGGAAATTCGGGTTCAATGGCTGCTGACAAAGATGAATTAAATTACTTGTGGGCGAATCACTTTCGTTTAAAATAGGATATAGTTGCATGTCCATATTCAGGAATTTTGTTAATGTTAATTAAATTGGAATCTTCAATAGAATAGGATTAAGATTTCCTTTCTTCCTAGTCAACACTAATATTTTCACTTGTAATCCACCACAATAAACCCGAAAATTAGTATCTAATTGGCCACATAACTTTTGAATTATTATTTGTTAATCTTGATCTGCAAAACTAATTTTTTTTGCTGTAAACTGTCCGTTGAACAGTATTTACAGAGCCGAAAGCATGTAAAACATTTCACCATTCACTTTACCCCACTACTTTACTTTGCCACATATTATTTTTTCTCTTTGTCGTTTTATGTGGAAATTACAATGCGTGTACATCACCGTAAGCCAATTTTTTGTTCAAAAGTTAATGGCTATTCAAGCCCCTCCTAGTAGGACTAGAAAGAATATACGTGTGTGTAACTTAAAAAGGTTATTGAGAAAATACTCATTAATTTTGAGAAAAACATGTCGCTCAAAAGCAACTACAGTGAAACATGTCAAAAACTAGACAATTATAGATTCAAAATTTAAATTCAATGCTTTCTCTAGCTCCAAAACTCTCCAAGTTAGTTCACTGGTGCATCACGGAGAACAAGCAATGCAATCTATAGTGAAGTATCATTAATTTTTTATAATGTAAAGGATTTTTTTCCATATTTTAAGTATACACTATTATTTTAGAAACAAAATCCCACCGGTAAAAACGTAACGACATGAATGTTTTAGGAGCAAAATTAAATTTTAGAATTATCAGATTAAAGTAATATTAAATAAAAAACTGATTTTCTTCAACACTGTTTTCCCCCTGAGATGTGCCACCATTAATGTCTGTGAGGGAGAGAATATTTTTTTAAACCATTTAAGCCTTTTTCTTCCTTTAAAAAAATCATACATTTTAGGAATGCAACTCTGGAATCCATCGTTACAGCGAGTTATAGCGAGTGGCCCACGTTATATCATATTAGTAGTATGGAGAGCACAACAAAATTGAAGGTGCTCCCCCAAAATCTTCCTGTAACAATTTTTATCTTTGCATGTTTTATTTGTGTGTTATCAATTTGTTCAATATACAAGCCTTAACAATTTTCCTGGATGCTTATTAAGTTACCATACAACAGTTTAATATTTTCTTAAAAATTTAATAGCAATAATGTTTGACTTTTACAATTAAATACTAAAACTATCAAAGAGAGAGAGAGAGAGAACGAACATTAAGTAAAAAAAATCTTTTATTGGATTAGACGCAATGTTTTTATGAACTGTCTCGTGGCTATTAAATTTCCAGTCTTTATTGTTATACAACTAATGAATAAACTGAGAGGGAGAGCAAAAGGAAGAGAAAATTTATTTTCTTAGAAATTTAAGCACAGGAAACCAACACAATGACTGCACGAAAGCAAAAATCATTCTAAAACACACATTATCATACAATACGAAGCACAAAATCAATAACAAATACATAAATTGAGATTTTATTATTTTCAATAAAACGTTGCTCCTTTGTAGACTTGATTTATGACTGTGATTTTCTCAGAGGAACAGTTCAAGGACTTCTCTTGTTTGCGTTGGTTAACAGCAAGGTATTATGTCAAAAGTGGACGTAAAAAACGTTTTGTAGCGCAATTTCTGATATTTGTTCAGTACTATTGTGCTAGATTACTCTTGGTTTAGAAGCTTGTTAATTTATAAATTAATAGTTTATTTAAGCGGCAGCATATTTATGCATTTGGTTTTTTTTAAGGGATTAACATAATTTAAGGTGACTATTTCCAATAAAACATCACAAGTTTTTTCAAAACAAATTTATGAGATTAACTATTCACTTAGCTTTATAAAAACGGTCAAGTTTTCTGGATTAGAAACAGAGATAATGCATGTTTAAAACATTTAAAGTTAGCAGTTAAGTTTAATTTTTCCGTTCTTTTTTTTTTTTTTTTCGAAATTTGCTCATTTCAAAAAAATACAGATTTCAAGTATTTTTTTTCCAAAACATGTAAAACTTTCTCTATAAATGTTGTCTCTATACCGGTACTGGGAAATTCCTGATTATGTTAGTTATAGAGACAACATTTTATTAGTTATGGTCTTTACTTACAATTTAGATGTAGTAATTTGCTGAAAAAGTTACAAGAAATGCTGGATAAACTTATAGTTTTTTTTTTTTTTTCAACGTGTTCCCGAAAATGTCAACTACGCAAAGGTCAAGAAGTTTTCTTAGTAGTATTTTACTCTACTTTGTGAAAAATAATTATAATTTCAAACCAAGCGGTAAGCTGCTGGAGACAGTTTCTTGCACGAATTCCATAAACAAATAAGTTATACAGCATTTTATCAAAGTATTTTTTAAATTCTGGTTAATCATTCTTTCATAATTAAGGAATGCTGGTTTCTCAGAATTTTAGCAACTCAGTATAAAATCGATCAAAATTACCAAAACTGTGTTTTCATTATCCATAATGACTTATCTGCGCATCTGCCTAATATTTCATATTTTTGTTTCTTTCTAAAAATACATAAATATCTCACAATGCTCCCTCAATTACAAAATTGAAAACGAACAGTTCATGAAAGAAATATGCAAAATTAAGTCATAAAAGGTTCCGCGATCAACGTCGAAAGATAATTTTTCAGCATTATTTTTCTTAGAACAGAACTGTGCTTGATTTTTAATTTTATTTTTTTATTATTATTACTTTTTATTTGTGATTTCATGTATTGAAAAAATTTGACCGTTGTATTTTACTATGAAACTTAATTATTAACAGCATGCTTCATCTTTGCCTTATTCATTCATTGAGTTCATCGTGTGTGAGACTTATCTTCCAAATAATTAGAAAATAGTTGAAGATCTTAAAAAGTATTCCTTTGACTTTAATGATGAAGCTTTTTTTTTTCTTAAACTGAACCAAAAAAGAGCATTTGGTTTTACAAAACGTAAATAATAAAAAATAGAGTAAAAATTGTGTTGGAAAAAAGCCATGTTCAAACATGGAAAAGAAAATAACGCCAAAGAATTTAAACTAGTGAAAAACTTTATTGCAAACAATTTATCTAAAGTTCTTTCCAGAGCTAAAGTAACTCAATTCTTACTTAAAAGACATTAATCTAAAAAGCACTACATTTCTCATTTTTCGATTTGTCTGTCGTTTCTTTTATTCAGATATTTTACATCACGTTTAGAAATATAGATATATAGTCAAAATTTATATTTTGAAACCAAGATTTATTTTTTGGAAAGCCCCGACTTTTTCTTATCGATAATGTGTTGTAGTCAAAGTTTTCTATTCCATAGGGTATTTTAAACAGTGTCCCTCCAACCAGTGATCGTTAGCTTATCTATGAATGCTTCATAAGCCTTCCCTATCCTGTAAAGCATATTAACTTAGAATTTTGGGAGAGTGAAAAGGTGTAAATTCGGTTTTTACAGGGGAATGTTTTAGGGCTGCTATGTTTGAATAAAAAGCATAAACTGCTTCAAAATAGCAGCCTGAATAACCTCTAGGTGGTAACTTCTTTTTCATTGCATGAATTTTATTAAGAATATATAGATTTTACTTCAAGTCGAGTCCGCTTATTAGAATATCGGTTGAAAGAATATCCCGTTTATTACAATACAATTTCAAAGCCCCAAACCATTTTAAATGGTTTGGGGCTGATTTTGATCCCGGATATTGGAATATCCTGCTTATTAAAATATTTTTTCTAGACGAAATGGCTATTCCATTAAGCGGACTCGACAGTACAGTTACAGTTGAAAGATTTAAGGTCGAGAAAAAATATTTATATGACGACGTATCGTATGAGATACGCCGGTTACGGATAATATATTTTTTTCTTCAAATCTTCAAAGTTTAGCTGCATTATATAGTAGTAAAAACTATGTTCTTCAAAAAGCTCCTGAAAGAAAATACGGATTTAACACATTATTAGTTTTTGTAAGCTGTTTTGTGAAAATATGATTTTTCTGATACTGTTGAGTTGCCCTTTATTAGTATAAAGAAAAACTAAATATAATTTTTAGCACATATTGTGATTTTCTTGAAAGTCTAACTAATAAATATTTTTTTCTTGTAAATAGGTGAGGGAATTTAAGTAAACAGATATGAGCATTTAGGTGATGTAATGCACTGACATTTTTGTGTGTTTTAACTAATCGCGATTTAATAAAATATGATAAAAATTAATTTTATGTGAATTTGGAAAGTGGTAAGTTCAAATCATGACTACTTACAAACGCAAATAAAACAAATAATAAATTCATTGAACAGAGACTCTTTAATTTTTTTTGAAAAATAGCAGTACTGCAAATTATTTGCAACACACGCACGCAAATTATCTTCATTGCTGTTTTTATTAAATATTTTATTATCTCTGTCGACGCTCGAGGCTACTGCATTGAAAAAATGTTCCCCGTGATCCAGACATACGTGTCTTTAACAACTTTCGTGCGTCAATAATATTCTAATTATCAATGTGAGCATATTAATATTAAAATGTGAACCTATGTAGTTCTGCCCAATTAATTATTTTAACTTAACAAACAAAAAGTATAAGACTGTATTTAGAAGTCTTACCTTTATTTTATTGGTCATCATCTATTTCTACTTTACATAAATATGACTTACAAGGAAAAGGCAATTTCAGTGAGCTAAAGTGTTTGAGCGGGTTGGGCAAATGACTTCCAAAGTCTTTAAAACTCATAAAATGTACACAATTTACAAACTCTTTAAAAGTTAAAAAATAGCAAATAAATAAATAAGTTTATGCAAATAAATTTAACTTTTAGATTCCCGTTCGGACGAATCAGATAAGACTTGTCACATAAATCATGAATAATTTATGTTTCTAAACGTTTTTCTCTAACAAGTTTATGTTTCTCGAAAGACAAGATAGACGACAAACTAAATTCGAGACATTTGCAAACAAGTTTCAACCACTATACACAAGTCATCCCTTTTTTCTCCTTCAGAGAGTAGTGCAAGGATCATTAAACGTCCCCTAATGATCCGTAAGGTTTCACATGTCTTTCAGAGGTAATGATCTTCATAGGTTTGAACATTAGGTTGCAGTGGATGAAAAAGAGACATCAAATGGACGTCGCTCGTCTACGAGGTCTTCTAATGACGGGAAACTGCATAAATCTGCATGTAAAAATTAGACTGCTATTAATTTACTTCCATTGCAGAGAATCCCGTAAGAATCTTTGGTGATGCAGTAGATTAGATGTGAGACATTTAAATGTGTTTCTAGTTTAATGCTTTAGATGGTATCTGCGGTCTTTAAAAGCTTTTTAGCGACATGAAGGGCAAGTGATAAGCAGGTCCGTCATTTCGAGCTTTACAGGAGGGGGGGCGGATTTACATTGATTCCACACACCACGTGTGGAACCAATGTAAATTATTCCAAAAAATAGTAAAAACCAAGCCCACTCTCATGTAAATTCAATGATTTCCCAAAGTAAGAAGGGGGAGCAGTCCCCCCCCCCGACCCTTCTAAATTACGGGTCTGGTAATAAAGGGGAACATATTCAAGGAATATACTGTTTTGCTGAAAATTAGGAATATTTTTAGCAAAATATTTGCTGAATATAAACTAGGAATATATTCAGCAATTCACAGGAATATACTCAGCAAAAAAAATTGCATATACAAAGACTAGGAGGTGTAGCAGAGGTTAATGTATTGATTTAAAAGGAGCGGAAGCCTATAAGAAATAGTTGAACCCTCAGTAGTGACCATTTTTAATTGAATAAGAAAATCCTTTTTTAGCACATCGTTGTAAAGCATGTTGGAGGTGTAGATACCAGTAGCTATAAATTAATCTTGAAATAAAAGTATATGTTTGTGCTCTCATTAATCCCTTTCTCTTCTGCGAAAGTAAGTTTTGCGTAGTAAAATCTTTGGTTAGGGAATGGTGGCCTAAATCGGATAGGTTAACGAAGAAAGATGAAAAATTGCAGTTTTTGCTTTTTTTTATTGAGTGAATTTATTTGGAAGTTCTGGTTCACTTCCTAGAAAGGCTAGTAAACTTTTTAAAAAAGTGATTTTTGCGTTATTTCAAGCCTAATTTTTATTTATTGTCGAAAAATTAACACCACTTGACAAACCAGCTTTGCTCTAACAGTGGGCCTATAGTAGGTAAGTTTAACATTTTATGTCCTAAATTAATTTAGCAATGAATCGTGAAAAAATTTTTTGTTGTTTTTTTTAGTTGAAAATACATCAAGCAACATATATGTATATTGAGTATAATTTTTTGAGAATTTGTAGGGTCTTAGGGTCTAAAGCCCCCTATGCTTTAGGGCCCTTAAGAAATCTGTTTCCGCTGAGTTATCATCAGAGAAAAGGATTTACATTAACACGAAAATTAATTTTCGGAGCAACTTATAATATATATATATATGTGTGTGTGTGTGTGTGTGTGTGTGTGTGTGTGTGTGTGTGTGTGTGTGTGTGTGTGTGTGTGTGTGTGTGTGTGTGTGTGTGTGTGTGTGTGTGTGTGTGTGTGTGTGTGTGTGTGTGTATACCAAGAGGATTCCCCCTCTGCTCGATTTGCTCCCCGACCCCCGTTCAAATTTTAAGAGCAGAATTAACTTTTATTCCTAAGTAAATACCACACAACTATTGATGTAAACTTTTTTTTCCCGAAAATATTTCACTAAAATAGTGCCGCAAATGAGTTTTTAACGTTCTCAGAAAAAAAGTTAGCAAATAATTTACGAATCCAATCTTTCTCCCAAAATTTTCAACATAATGCACTTAGTAGCTTACAAAAAGTCTTGTATGGGAAAAAAAGCACACATTAATAATTTAAATGATGATGAAAAGAAAAAGACATTTCTTTTTCTTCTGAAATGAAGACTGAAAGTTGTGAGAATGAAGTTGTGTAAATTAAGGTGATTACAAAAAAAATCGCATTTGTTTAGCAAACAAAGTAATGCAAATTTACATTAGTATATAATCAAAAATATGAGCAACGAGCTTCTTTTTATAGATTTTGTTATTGGAAATATAATAGAAGTTTTACCACATGCTCGATTTTTCGAATAATTTTCTGTAATACAAAATAAATAGCTAATAATTTTACTTTTAAGTGAATGCAATAAAATCGAACTTATTTTAGTAATTAAAAGTAATAAAAATGTAAATCGAACAACGCAATCTATATCAAACTAAACTCATTTTTCTTAAAAAAAATAACTGATGTGATTTTGATACCTAATACTGCTTAAAATATTTAATCTTCGGTTAAATGTATCACTGTTATGACATAACGAACTTTCAGTGTAATTGCTGCGCAACAGTTTGTACTTCTAATTCATTTTGAGCTTGAAGGTAGTAGTTTACAGCTTGGTGTTGTTGCCTTGTAAAAGCAAGGCTGGAAATTTAGGGTGCTCTGCTTCACTTTTTAAATTGTACTAAAATTTGGAGTGAAGTCGACTTCAATAGTACACACACACACACACACACCATAAAAACCAAAAAAAATATTGTTTGTGAACCTACAGCACAAAACACATTCACGAGGACGAACAGGAGACATCAAGTACCGTAAAATGGGGTGAATCGGAACACTTTTCAGCTTTAATTGTAAAAAAAGCAGTTGAAAGATTTTTTTTAATTTGATTTTTCGGGTAAAAACTTCGGTCTTGCTTTACGTTTGATACTCCAAGCAAAGACAAAACATTTCGAACAGTTATTATTCATATATATAGGAATTTAGGGGTGTTCCGAATCACCCCGCAGATAGGGGTCAATCGGAACACATGTTAATTTTTTTATTTTTTTTTTCAATTTAACCTGTAATAGGTCTCATAAACATGAGTAATATTGATGGGGGAGAATAAGAACAAATAATTACTGTCAAATAAATGTATAATTTCAATACCAGTAAACGTTTATAATTTGTCAAAACTCAAAATAATTTTGAACTTATAAAAAATTAAAATTAATTTTAAGAAATGCTTTTGAAGTAAAATACAAAGAGTTAACATGAATGGAAGTCACTCATGTCGTCCACAAATATGTATTTGTCCTTAAAACTAGCAATTGTGACTTGGCTTAATTTTTTTCATAGCATCTACTGGGATGAACTCTGCCTTTTCTTTAGTTTCTTAAAATCTCTGGGTTTCGGGGATTGTCCTGAAATTTTTTTCGCTTATTCATCACTGTCTGTGTGCTGGACTTTTACTACATAAAGTCCATGTGACTTTCCCCCTTGTATTTTAAGTAAAAAGGAGTCTCATGGAGAAAAAATCTTTTGAAATCTGCATTTTTTTTTTTGTCATTCTAAGATTTAGTTGCTTACGAGAATTGATAAACAGAAATAAATCCTTGTTCTAGTCTTGATTAGAAGAATTGGGGTTAGAATCTTGATTTTTCAAACAGTTTCCTTCAAATAAGTTTGAATTGGAGCAACAGAACTAAGTGTTCCGATTCACCCGGCAAATTTTTTCCCTATGTCATTTTTCAGAATTCTTCATTTTGATGACACAATTTATAAAGAATGTAAATTCTAATGTGGTATTTTGTTGTTCAGATACATGTATAAGTGAGACATACCACTCTTAGTTTTCAAATATAAGAAGGTTTGTTCTTGCATATGAAGTTTTGCAGTCTATGAAAATGTGATGTTTTCTAGCATTCCACGTGCAGCCCTCCTTAGAAGCCAGTAGCATTGCCAGATTGACAAAAGTAATTTTTTCCTACTTCCTATGATCTTACCTTTCTAAAAAAAAATTCATGGCGAAAAATACCCAATATTATATTTATGAAGAATTTCTTTGCACGGTCGGGAAGTTTTGTTCCGATTGACCCCGCTGTTCCTATACACCCCATTTTACGGTAAATCTAAACCGGAGCCCGTGTTCAAACCCGGGACATTATTGCGCATATTAATTAAAATGTACATCAATGAGGTTGACTCTAAATAATTTTGACAAACTTTGGCGTAGTACCGACCCAAATTTCGATTGGTTAAATATCTAAAACAGTTGTGATGTATTCGTGAGCCTCAAGCATCAGTTTGTTTTATATTGATATCACTTCATCGGAATATGAACCATCTCTGTTTTCACCGTGCTCACTTAGAAATCAGCCTCCCTGAATCTAAGCTTTTCGTCTATTTTCTATGCATACTTTAAGTTGAAAACGTAGTGCAGTCAAAATAAGGTAAGTAGCTCTTAAACTTAAGATACATTTTTAGAACAACAACAGCGCCTTGGGAAAGATTCTGGAGTCTTAACTTTAAAAGAAAACGCAAGTTTAAGCGAAGGTATAGCTTTTGACTTTCTTATTTATTTCGGACTGGATTTTCTATTAATAGTGAGTTCCGTTACAGCTAGGTATTTTTGAGAGTGCTTTACTTTCTGAAATTGACTTCTATTTCATTGCAGTGGTTGGGCTTTAATAAATCAGTATATCAGGAAAATGTTTTTGCAGAGAACAATGCAATTTGTAGTTGCTATGATTTACCACAGTCTCGGTATTTACTAATATTGCTTTGTTCTGCATACCCCGTCTTATATTAAACCCAGAGCTTATACAAAACTAAAATATTGCACGATTGGCTTTTTCGTTACATTAACGATGATATCTACGTTAATTATTAAGAATACTTTAGAAAAGAAAAGCAGTAGGTAGTAACACATTTCACCTTTGTAGATATTTGATTGTATCTTTGAATATTTCCAGAACAAAGCATATCTAGTAAAACTAGAATAAATATAGCAGGTTTATCTTTTATATTTAAAAGGATGAGCTGAATTTTCGTAACCAAGTCAACTCATAACGTTCTGAGAGCGGCAACTATTTAAAGAACTTAGTCTTTTCAAGTAAAGTTATAAATCTGTTAACAAATATATATTTTTGTCCTTGTATTTTCAGAAGCACAAACACACATTAGAGTTGGAAATTCCAGTATACGTTTTAAGTTTCGGCAGCACGATTTCTTTTACGCACGGAAACAGAATACGCACGAAAAGTCGGTCTCAAAACGATGATAGTACCTATAAAAACGAAAGTAATATATTCTTTTTTCTACCACCAAACCTTTTAGCAAGCAAATTCGTAGCATTATCGTCTTTTTTTCGCGTAGCCTGAGAAAAAAAGAAACTTTGGTTACCCTAGTAAAATGCAGTGGCTACTTTCTATATAGGCTGGTAAACGCGAGGATAGTCCCCAGGGTGTCAAGATGGTTTAATATTTCATTCGTTAGCGTATATTGCGTGACATTACACTGGGAAGCAACAGTTTGCCTTTACTATTTAAATTGGTTTTATTATATTAGTAACTGCGTTTGAGGAACTATAATTCAGCCGAGTTTAAATAAGTTTCCAAAATATATAAACACAATGAACCAATTAAAGTTCGGTTTTTATTTCAGGGAGATATGTTTAAATTTCAGAAACCGATCTTGGACACATTGTAGAGTCTGTGGAAGGAGGATCTTAGGTTACGTTCACGCAATTTTAAATATGTAAAACGTGGCAAAGGAATAATGATATATTGTGAACAACATGTTTTTCTCATTCACTAGACATAATAGTCATTTTCTTCCAGGTGCTCATTCCGAGTTTCATCTTACCGAAACAGCTCATCAAACATGATTAAAGTGATTTCTGGAAGAAACAAGTTTATAGCCGTCAAAAAATACAGATAAATACAAAAGAATGTTGAAAAACGAGAAACTATATTCTAATATTGCAGTTAACTTGTTCTGAATTTGGAAAAAAAAATCATTTAGAAATATGCAGCAATACAATTTCAGGAGAATTCTGCCGTGCTAAGCACAAAAGTAGTATCTGCACTTTTTAACAAAATTGAGTTATCGCCACCAGGTGGCTCTTTGTGACGCATTTTAAATGAATACAAAATTATATAGTCACTTAAGAATGGGAAATATTAAACAAAAAATTCTGAACAAGTTTCATCTGAATTAAACACATGGTGGCGCAAAACTTTAAAGAGTTTTATCTCAGTTTGAGCTCTACTGCAGATACCACTTTTGAGCTTAGCACGGCAGAATTGCTGCATTCGGGATAGATACCTCACACGTTGTGGGCCATATCGGTGGGGGTCTCGTCGTGGTGCGACCTGAGTAACGCCAAATTTCCATTTTTTCCATATACGGATGTTTGACCAGAGTTATTTTGTCAGTGTCTACTAGGGAGTTAAATTAACAGGAAATGGGGGCCAATTTACCAGATTTCATATTTGAACTCATGACGTCTAGAGTCATAATGTAGTCACGAACTGTTCCTTGATGATATACGGTGCGTACACTGCCACAGTGTGTTGTTAGAGAAAATAATATTTTAAATAATAAAAATTTATGTTTCTATATTTTTCTTTTCGGTGTATGTGCTGTACATTGAATATTCAATAGAAAATCATGATTCTTTTTTTCTTTTTTTTTTGTGCACTATGGAATGATGTACATTATCAAGAAAATATGGTGTATCTCATACGTATTTACCTAATATACGTTGCATTGCGTATGTTAGATTTATGCTGTTTTCTGATGTAATACAGACATTACTAAAAACAAACGTTGCTTTTTTCTGAATGTAAGAATTGAAAACGTGTTTGGGAATTTTTATATACATAATCACTATTTTTTTTCAATTTTAGACTATTTCAAACATAACACCATGAACAAAAACCCAGGAAACTAGAATTATTTCACAAAAAGTAGTTGTATACATACTCAGTATTACTATCGATAGTTCTTTAGTTTTCTCACTTGTGCTAAATACATTGTGCTTCTTGTTTTTGTTCGCTAGATACTAATGCATTTCCCATTTCGAAGAGAAAGGATTCGTTTCAGTTTTGTAATAAAATTCACATTTTCTTTGTTTGACCAGCTGAGGCCAATACCACAGGTCACGCAAGCTACAGCGATAGATACTTAACGTTTGGCTTCTTTGTGTCAAGTTTTCACTGAAAACTCGTTTATTTGCTAATCGAACTGAACTATTCATTTATAGTCCAGGCTAGTGTCCATTGAAATGTCATCGAACCTAAAATTTTTACATATATGACATTTTTTGGCGGTTTCTATATGAATTTGACCTGCTGATTCCGAATCCGTTGAGTGCCAGACGCTAAACCTTGAGCATTTTTGTCAAAATGGCGAAATCCAATATGGCTGCTGTAAAAGGTACGAAGCAAATTAATGCAATCGTGCGTGCAATGAAACATTTTATACACTTAAAAATGATTGTACTCTTTAGTCAAAATATAATTCTATTGAAAATTTATATTTATGAAAAGTATGCGAATAAAAAAATTATCAAAATGGTAAAATTCAAGATATCAGCCTAAAAAGTTGTAAGGTTTGTTTTCAGGTATTAATCATTTTTTAAACCGTAATTTACATGAAAACAGAATGTTTTAACAAAGATAAATGTTTAAAATGATATGCAGGGAGCATAAAAATGTGATTTAGCCTAAAAATAACACTTTAAAAATATTTAGAAACATTCCAAACTTAAGTTTCGGAATTTTGCCGATTTAAATCAATTTTCTGCAAGAAACAAGTTTCTTTTGCGAAAAAGTTTCCCATATTGATACAAGTTGCATGAATGCGAACTTCTCACTTATGTGAAATATATTTTTAGCTACCAGTTGGAAGGTATATCCAACGTGTTTGTTTAGTGTTTCGTCTTCAGCTGGATTATAGATTGTTTAGATTGACATCACCCAAGTAAGGGTATGTGCAATCTCTCGATATTGTAGTTTTGGATGAATTTCAAACAAATTAGCGGCTCAGCTATTTGCTTGAAATTTCTGCCTTAGCTGTAGCCATATTTGTTAAACTGCTCCAGGAGCTTTCCTGGTAAGCCAGAAAGGTGCCGAACTGCTACCATCAACCTATCTCAAAATTTTTTGCAAGTTTCCGATTTATTGCCGTAAAGTGACTGACTTTTGTTTGGAAGCGTCATAAATTCTTTAGCTAGGTTTTTGATTTTAGCAGGATACTTTCCTGATTTCTTCCAGGTATGTTACTGGCAGAAGTTAAGCCTATAACTGCCCATTATTTTCCAGGAGTGTTTCGCTTTGTTTTTAGTTAAACTGTGAAGAGAGAAATTGGCTTCCGGTAGGAAGAGAATCGTATGAGAAACATCACTACAAAAAATTATTTTTTCCTATTGAAAAAGCGAGAACATTCTTAGGGCTAATGAGATATATTCGATAGAGGTTTTGTGATAACTTTAGAAGCGTCTGTGAATCAACCGAACAAAACATTGTTACTAAACTAAAAGGGAGAAAAAAGTCTTGGGAGTTATCTGGAAGATTCATTAAATATTTTGCAGTAATTTTAAATTACCTGTGAGACAGCAGAACAAAATATTGTTACTACTTAACTAAAAAAATTTGCAAAGTTTTCTATTTTGATGCTTTATTTTAACAGAAAGCCTTTTTTCATTTTACTACATCAAATGACAGTACAAATCACTATACCTACCATCTCTACAAAAATGTGTTTAGTTTTTTTTTCCTTTCTTGATATGATATAGACTTAAACGTAAAGTATTGATAGGGCTTAAAATGCAGAGGACTCGGGTAAAATTGGCAAGACACAGATGCATGCATGTGACAAAACGTGTCCTCAAGAATGCCACTAAACATTAAGAAGGTTAAAACAATGTTTACGTTCACCGCAAAGACTAAAATCTGTGATTCAAATCATACGCCAGACACAAGAATGGTACATGGTTTAATGGAGTCATCAAGGGAAAGCTTCCTTGCAGAAATTATTTAGTCATAAACTGGCTCCTCTTCCTACTGCTTTATTTGATGATGAGTGAAATATGAGAGGTCCAAATAAATCTGCACAAGAGTCAAAACTAAAGGCAGTTTTCAGGGTAGGTGGTAAGAGCAGTCCAGAAATTATCATTCTTGGTGAATGTGCAACATTGTGGGTAGTACCTATACTCGCAAAGCTACCTGCTTGAGTAATTGTATTGATGGTGCAGAAAACCTTATTAAGCATGAAATGCAAACCATTTTGCGGTGCACAATCTGTTTAAGAGATACGATAAATTTAGTACTACGTCACAACGTCGAGCCACACAAGAGGAAAATGTCTATTGTGTTTTTCAACTTAATGAAAAATCACCACTTTCTGAAAGAGATATCTTACTGAAAATAGTACCAAATATGACGCAAATAATTCAGTTTATTGTGAGCCTACTGTGTTCGATCCCCAGGTCAATGTGTAATTGTTACTGGTACCGATTCTTTTCCGATTAGATTGGTGTTGGAATTCAACAAGCTTTTGTTTCTCATTAAGAAGCTGATGTGATTATAACTCACTATTTAGCTAAAGTCAGTAGTATTCCAAAAGAATTTAGAAATCTTCCAAATTAAAGTAAGTCACTTTACGGCAAGAAATTGTAAACTTCCCAAAAGCTCTTAGATAGGTTGATGGTAACAGTTCAGCACTTTTCCAGCTTACAAGGAAAGCTCCTGGAGCAGTTTAACAAATATGGCCAGTGCTAAGGCAAAAATTGCAAGCAAATAGCTAAGCCGCTTATTTGTTTTGCAATTCATCCAAAACTACATTATCGAGAGATTGCACATACCCTTACTTGGGTGATGTCAATCTAAACAATCTATAATCCAGCTGAAGACGAAACACTAAACAAACAGATTGGATATACCTTCCAACTGGTAGCTAAAAATATCTTTCACACAAGTGAGAAGTTCGCATTCATGCAACTTGTATCAACATGGGAAACTTTTTCGCAAAAGAAACTTTGCTGGTTTCAACCGGCAAAATCCCGAAACTTAAGTTTGGAATATTTCTAACTATTTTTAAAGTGTTATTTTTAGGCTAAATCACATTTTTATGCTCCCTGCATATCATTTTAAACATTTATCTTTGTTAAAACATTCTATTTTCATGTAAATTACGGTTTAAAAATAATTAATACCTGAAAACACACTTCACAACTTTTTAGGCTGATATCTTGAATTTTACCATTTTGATAATTTTTTTATTCGTATACTTTTCATAAATATAAATTTTCAATAGAATTATATTTTGACTAAAGAGTACAATCATTTTTAAGTGTATAAAATGTTTCATTGCACGCACGATTGCATTAATTTGCTTCGTACCTTTTACAGCAGCCATATTGGATTTCGCCATTTTGACAAAAATGCTCAAGGTTTCGCGTCTGGCACTCAACGGATTCGGAATCAGCAGGTCAAATTCATATAGAAACCGCCAAAAAATGTCATATATGTAAAAATTTTAGGTATATGGCCTTCTAGCCTGGACTATTATTAAATATCTCTTTTTGTATTCTGCGATATTTTTTGAGAAATTAAACATTCTTTGATATATTTCTTTCTTTCTGAAAACGTCATGGCAAAAGAGACTAAAAGCTAGGTTAGTACAGAAGAGGACACTTTAAACACACGAAAGATTGCTTTAAGGTTACCCCTCCCTCCCTCAGAAAGACAAAGTTGATGGATTACCGTTAAAAAATAAGACCAAAGTGAGGTGAAATGATCGGAAAAGGAAGGGATTTATGATATTATTAAAAGTTTTTAAAGAGATATAAATCATCAGAAGAAGACAATATCTTCAGAAGAAAAAGAAGGTATAATGTAACAAGAAATTTATAACATTTATACATTTTTCATGCACTATGGAGGCATTACAATGCTAAATGCGGTATAATTTTCATTTGGCCCCACTAGATGGCCACTCTGCTGTAAAAAGAGTGATTTAATCAAACCACAGTCATTATATACGTAAGTTAGCATAACAAAGTAAAGAGAGAAAAGCGCGTATTAAAAAGAAGCAAATTGATGGTCAACCCTAAGAAACAAAGGTAACTTTACGTTGATGCACTACAAAATTTGTCGCATTACAGCTTAAGAAAAATTAAGCTGTTTTTATCTTTAAAGATAATTGTACTAAGTTATGATTAAACAACAAATCTGGAACAATTGAAACTGTACAAATATTTGGCCTTTTTTTTTTTTTGACTTAATAATAATTTCTTCCAGAAAAAAAATATCCCAAAAGTTTCTAGCATAAACTAAATATTTTTCGAAGTTTGCTTAGACTGCGCATCATGCAGTATCTTTAACATTTAAAACTAAATTTTAAGAGCCTGATACAGGTCTCTCATAAAATACGCGCCTTGTTTTTACAAATTATGATACTCTTTCAATGAAGCAAATATTTCAATGAAGCAATTCGTTCGTTCAAATTAACGTACTGAATTTAAATACTTTTGGATGAATAGTGTTGATTTTATGAATAAATTGAATTGATTTTCTTCTTTTCTATTTTCTTTTTTGTTTGTTTAATTTCTGGATGCTATGCTCTCAATCAACATTTACTTGCTCAGCACTTCTTCCTTTCCTAATTCAAACAGTACTAAGTTAAACCCATTTATGCCCAGTAGCCTAAAAACGGGACACTTGTTAGTTACTGCATACAAAAACCCGTAATGGATATATCATTTTATTAAAGCTGTTTTTCACATGTTAAATGGTCCTTCTTCTTTAGAAAACCAGTTAGAGCCACTATTTGGACATCAGAGTATTTATTGACAGCTATTTTCAGACAAATCAGTCAAGCAACGATCCAGCATGGATAGCCACAGAAAGTAAGTTTTTTTTTGCGAACTTATTTTTCATAAATTTAAACTATATTGAAACGATTTGCTAAAAATTGATCAGAGATGCCTTCTGTAGTGGTACTTTGCACAAGTAAAGTCAAGTAAGGTCGTATTTTGCTCACATATCTGCAAAATATCTCATAAACAGGACGTTAAATAACTTAATAAATATGGCAACGGCGAACTATTTTTAGCCTAAAATGTATGTAAAAAATTCCAAGTAAGAGTTTTAAGCAGACAAAAATTGAAAGAAATTGTTTAAAAAAACTTGGGCATAAGTGGGTTAAAAAATCGAGAGTTTGCAGACTTTTAAGACATATTTATTTTGTTTGTACTCGACCACCACTATATGCTATCAGTAAACAATTACTTACTAAGCATTTCCCCTTTCTTAATTTTTAACAGTACCAGTTTGGTTTAAAAAATCCAGACTTTGCACTTTTAAGACACCTTTGATTTTCCTAGGACTCGACCACCACTATACCAGAAAGTACGTTTTTGTAAGAAGATAGGTTTATGCGATTACTAGTAGAGTAGTCCTTACAAAATGGAGTGCTGTTATAGAGTGCAAACTCTAGACTTTTGAAACTACTTCGGAATTGACTTAACACTTTCCGGTCTAAGCCCGAGCTCAGCTCGGGGTGCCGTTTTTGTTGAAGATGACTAAGCCCGAGCTCAGCTCGGGATCAAGTTTGAGCTAATGTAGCTATGAAAATACGGTTTCTTTTCGTTTCAATCCTTTTTAGATATTATCTATGGACCTTTTACTTTCTTAAAAAATATATAGATGGCACCACCAATCAGAATTAATTGCAGAAGACGCTTAGAATCGAGGCTTATACGAGTTAGTGCAAGCGTGCGACAGAGCAAATCAGTGTTTTGAAACGTACCACACCAAAGCAAATTTTGCAAAATAATGTGCATTTGAAAATTAAATCTTGTTTGAAATATTTGTTCAAGATTTGGGTAAGTTTTTAATTAAATTTGTGCATATTTTCATGGTCAAAAATTATATTTTCCTATGCGGAACTTTTTTTTCAAGTTCCAAACATGCATTTTTCGACAATTTCTTACTAAATAAAAATTGTTGTTTCACTTAAATAGGTCTTTCATCATTAAAGAAAACATTCCAAGTATTTAATAGAATTAAAATTACCAACATTTACTTTTTCCAAGCATTTTTTAAAAAATCACGAAAAGCGACAAAAACCCCCCAGTCTGGAGGGAGATGCGCGTTCGAAAAGGCTCAGACCTGAAAGTGTTAAAGTAGGAAGAAGCAATTCTTGGTAAGTAAATAAATTTGATTGAAAATGTAATAACTTTAACCCATTGATGCCTGACATTTTTTTTCCAAAGATATTTTGTATGCTGGTTACAAACAGTGTTTAAAAAATAATTTTAAAAAAATATTATGTAAAACATATTTTGTTTATTGATGAAAGAAAAATCGTCCCTTAAAAGTTACGATGGGGCCGTGGTGGCCCGATCGGTAAGGCATCGGACTCGTGTCCGGAGGGACCCGGGTTCGAAACCCAGCCGATCAAAGATCCACCGCCTTGATTAATGGTGGCTGGGAGGCGTTAAAAATGTCGTGGTCACAAAGTCCTCCAAGTGAAACGATACCTCTGGGGGTGCTGGGCCTAGGGTTTGCTCGACCCTAGGTTCTGGTTCAAAATTAAGAACAGAGCGCTCTTCAGGGCCCTATAACGGTTAAACCACGAAGCTGTGGTAGGTACGGGGGACCCTGGAGAGTGTGAAGTGAAGTGAAGTGAAGTAAAAGTTACGATAGACCCCAGAGGGTACACTTTTTTCACTAATTTTTTTTTCTGCCTACGATATAATACTTAAAAAGACATTTTATAAGAAGAAATAAAATCAGCAATTAACACAAACTGGGAAGCTGGGAATAATTTTGAAAACACAGCTTTTTTTCTTGAGATTGTGAAAGATGTGATTTTTGATAAAGATCATATTAAAACTGCTACAGACACAACTGCAACAAACACACTTTACAATGGTTATGTGCTGCAATCTGTTAATAACGAATTGAACAATACCAAGGTACTAATTGAAAACTATTATTTTGTTGAAATGTTCATTTGGGGAAATTCAGACCCTTTTTTGGACCGTCCCTAAAAAGGGACGCTAGGCATTAATGCGTTAAATGAATAAAAAATGTTTAAATTAAATCATATAATCATCACTTTCAATGTTTAGCAAACTATTTCAATGAGGTAACTCAATAGGGGTAAAACTTTCAGTCTAAATATTGCACTTATTTTTTTTAAAAGGGCATATAAAGAAAAAAAAGTTAATACTTAAGGGCAATTTCACCGATACGGACGTATCAATCAGTTAGACGCACAAAATTACAATTTGGTTTGATAAAAAACTATCTCGTTTAGTTTAATGTTATTTAAGCTATCCAAAAATTTGGTGCCAATTCCTTGATTTCAAAAAAAAAAGTTTTAAGTTCGCTTGTTACCTCCATAACAGTGGAATTGTCCTTAAGAATTTTCAAAACTGCATGAAACAATCTAACTTTCTGAATTGCACTAAGTATAAAAATGGAATAACTTGTGTTTTGGAAATGTTTTGGTTTTTTATCGGGTAATATAAGATGCAAAAAACATTTGACTAAGAATAAAACTTTGAAACCTTGATTTTAAGCAAAAGCGATGTCAATACTTGAAATGTTTCAGAAACGAAGGTGTGTTGAAAAATCTTTGATTCAATTTGGAAAATTGAGACGCGGAGACGAACAAATAAAAATATTTACGAATTTAATAAAGAAATAGACTTGGTTACTAAACTATATAAAAGACAAGATCATGGTAAGGACACATAACAAAGATAAAGCAAAATTTAAGAACTACAGACTGTTTTAAAGAAGAATCCTAGGAGATAAATCCATACCAAGATGGAATGACTAGTGGACAAGATGATTGGCAAAGACAATTCGAAAGTAAAGGCAGCTGATAGAAAAGAATGAGCTCTAGTTTTCAAGAAATCAATCTTCAAGATAGAGGGGTACTGTCACAGTATCAGTTATGACATTGCTTTACAGATTGTAGAAATTAATTTTTATACTTAATTCTGGAACTTTTTTCTTTTAAATAGTTTCCGCTTTTTCGGATAAAAATTTAACTCCATTCACTCGAAAAAAACCGAACGGAGTGAATGCTCAAAAGGGGTTAAGAAAAATTCGTACATGTGGATTGCAGTGGTGCCCTTTTCAGAACTTGTACCAGAAGGAAAATTTCGTTGAATTTTTCATTACAAATGCTTACTGTACTGTCGTCCTAAGAACAAAAGTGTTATCTGTAGTCTAGCACGAACTGATATATCGCTCTTGAAAGTTTTGCGCCACCTATTTGATTTGAATAATACATTTTCAGATTTTTTTGGAAATATTTCCCGTTTACAAATGACAATAAAACATTGTATGCAGTTAAAATATGTCACAAAGAACTACCTGGTGACGATAACTCAATTTTGATAAAAAATGCAGATACAACTTTTGTGCTTAGCATGGCAGTATACATCAGTTCTAGAGTCAGCGCGAACTTTTAAGGGTACTATTTATATTCTATCAAATCGGTGCTAGTTAAGGGCTCACTTTTAGAATGATTTCTAGATTATTTGCGTAGATTGCCAGTCCGCTTACTGCATAGAGAAGCACATACACCAAGAACGAATTTGAATTTTGTGAAACAGTAAACTCTTCCATGTGCATAAGGTAATGTCTCAATCTATCTATAGCAAAAATGTTTTATTTCTGAACCTTTTCATATCGCACAGAGACGATTGACAAATAAATACTGTGTTAATTTATACAGATTAAAATTTAAACTGAAAGAAAAGAACAAATTAAATTTTGAGAAAAAGCCTTACCGAAGATATTTGTGAGTAAAAGATTGTATTTCCGGACTTTTTCGTCTCCTTTGGAAGCAACCTGTCCTATTTTTATAGATTCAAAGGAGAGAAAAAAGTAAATTCGAAAAAAAAAAAAACCGCTTCCAAGCGTATCAGGGCGTAACATAAGGTATCTGTAACTACAATTTCGCACTTTATCATTTTCTTTTTTTTTTTAAACACATTCAAACTGAAGTTATAAAAAAAACAAAAACAGCTAATTCCAATTTTTAAAAACACGCTTCGAGGGTCATGAAATGTGACACAAGATACCTGTAACCAAATTTTCACATGCTTGGAATTTATCAACTCGCCAGAAAAAGACCGGCACACGAAGACCATCATACTGTTTGATCTTCGTTGGTAAAACCTTCCGCGCATTTACGCATGCGCCAGGTCTTCTCTGATCGTATAAAAATAGCGGTGTTAGGTAAGATAACAATAAGGGGAAGAATAATGAAAATCATTTCGAGCCGTATCAAACTACGTGGAACGATGCTAATTTCAGATAAATAATTTAGTTGAATATGTCAAAAGGATGTAGCAAATGCAAGTTTTAAATTGAAAACTTCAGAAAGTTATCACCCACAACCCATCTACGTCTTTTTAAATAGAACTGTTCGTGGGTGCCAGGCACGGTTTTCACGGACGGAAAGTATATACATAGATTAAAACTGAAACAAACCGAAAAAACAAAAGGAAAAGAAAAACAATTAAATATTGTATTTAACAATTCGAGCATCAGCACTTGACACTAACATGTGTAACCAAAAATTCTGGACCTTTTTATCTCGCCAAGAAGCAACAGACACACAAACAAAGAAATTATCTTAATTTCTAGATTTATTTTTGAATCTTTCATATGTTACAACAATCGATAGTTTTATGCACGTTAATATTTACCTTATTTTTGCATTTCTTTTTAAAGTAGGTCAGATGCTAACAAAATTCTTTTATAAGGCACCGAGTTTGAGAACATAGGACATACTGTTAAACATTTCAGAATTAACGGAATGTTAGGTTCGTTCACGGATGTAGAAATCTTTAAAGAGGTGATCGCTTAAATTTCTTATTTTTTCGATAAATAAAGAAAAACATCAACATGAATATAAATTGCTTCAAATAATAATTTGCTTCTGAAAAAAAATGCTTTTGAACATCTAGATCAAAAACACAATTCCGAAAAACAGGAACTTGGTACTTTTTAGTGTAATTAGCTGTGTCTAGTATACATTCTATAGAGAGTAAAAAAAGTGAATGAACAAACATTAAATCTTATTCTGAAATCAATTAGCTTTAAGCAAA
Organism: Uloborus plumipes; assembly: GCA_038373865.1. Classification (NCBI taxonomy): domain Eukaryota; kingdom Metazoa; phylum Arthropoda; class Arachnida; order Araneae; family Uloboridae; genus Uloborus; species Uloborus plumipes. The sequence continues at coordinate 38,291 of JAXGGA010007942.1, forward strand.
TGAAGGTATTAGGGTCTTGAAAGAAACAGGTCAAATAATTTCTTAAATTCTTACTCGCGAAATTAATAGCATGAATAAGTATTAATTGTTAAGGATAAAAGCTCATTTAACAATGGGTATATTTAAGATATTTCTTTGTCAATAAGAGCTGTGAGACGTAAGAACTTAATGCAGTTGTATAATGAGGACATTTCTGGTCATAGTTTTCTTCAAAATGTTCTAGGAGTACCTTTAATTACAGTTCATCTAACTCGAATGTACTTCAAATAGTATCTAAGTTTCTTTTTCGAAGTAAGTTATTTTTCCGGCGATTTATCTTAATATTTAAAGGAGATTTACTCATCAAGTCTCCATTACTACATGTATTCCAAAATGAGCATTAATTTTTTTTCCGATTTTTTTTTCCCATTATCAAGATCGCAGCTAAGAGAAATAAAGAAAAATAAATCTACATAAAATACAGAATAAAACGTGTCAAGTTTAATTATTTCGAAGGGGGATTTCTTTGCAACTAATGTATATACTTTTAGTTAAAATTGCCAAGTAAGCTACAACGAATGATTTTTATCCAATAGGTTCATATGATATTTAAACTTAACTAAAAAAAAAAAACTAAAATAACAAAATAAAAAATAAAAAATAAAAACAGTCTACTAAAACTAAATAGATTCAATTAACTGTTGAACTTTTTTCCTCCTCCAAATACAATTAGAGAAATACTTATAATGCGATATACTTGAATGTTAATACATTCAAGCAGCATATCACTTATCTTTTATAAACAAATAAGCATATACCCCTTAAGTGATCAAGAAATGCTATAATCTAAATGCTAGACTCTAGGAATCCCTGCTAACTGCAAATTTGAAATATTTTAATATCTATTTATGTTTTCAGAGAAAATAAAGTTTTGCAGGACTTCTCTTGCACTTACATTAGACCACCATCACACTTAAAAACTTAAAACCAAAAACTTAAAATTTTGCTTCGAACACTTTTCCGCAAAATGAATATTTTCATTTTTTGATGAAGAATTATCCCAGATTTTTTTTATGTGAATTCTTCTAAATTATAGTAGAAAAGATGAAGTGGATTGCCGTTTCTATCACACAAAAAACATGCATAACGCCACAATATAGCCATGCATTGAAAAGAATTCGGATGAAACCAAAAAAATATAATAATTTTACTCATAAATATTGAAATGATGGAATACAGCCTTTGAAACTAATGAATTAAAAATATCATTATTACCAGCCTCTAAAATTAAAAGTTAGAGGAAGAGATAAAAATAAAATGAAAGTTTTAAGAAGAGCCTCAAGGCTATTAAACTTCCAAACCAGATGCAATTTGCAACATGTATTAAAAAAAAAATCATGAAGTTGCGACATCGCAATTAATTTCCCGGTTTTCCTATCACGTGATATCCATGAAAAAGAAAATCTCACCCGGAAGTGGGCAAGAATAACCAATCAATACTTTCAAAGGAATGTAATATTTTCTATAGAAAGCCGAAACAGAGTTGCTGAGCAGAATTATTTGACGTGTATTAGAGGCGGGAATGGAATCGATAATCAATAAATCGCTATTTTTAACTCATTGGAATTTACTACATCGGATATTAAGATTTGTTTTTTTCCACTTGAGTTTGAAACTTTAAAAAAAAAGTATTGAATATTTTAAGTGTGTAACAAATGATCAATAAAACGAGATTTTTTTGTTGCTACTGGTTTATCAAAAACTTCATTTAAAAATAAAACCATTGAAAGGAAAATCATCAATTTAAGAAAGCAAGATAATTATCATATTAGCCAGGCGTTATAATAACTCTGTAAGCAATTTTCAGCACAATTAGTTTTTTCATTGATTAAAAAACTATTTTTAAGGCAATATTTATTACTCATGAAATGATATTAAGTATTAATATTACTAGTATGTTTTTCACTACATTAGACGATAAAATATTTAGGTCCCAAAAGTTTTTTCACTCTAGTTTTGGCTTAATTTTTTATTTTAATCAACCACAAAAGTATGTTAAACAGTTATTCGACAGATCCGAAAACGTACATATGAATCTACTTAATGCGACAACAGAGATTTTGTCCATCCTCGATTCAATTATCAAGAATTTTCTCTTAGTGTCTGCATGCGTGTATGAGGGCACGTATATCCTTTCGTACATATGTATTTCAAATAACTTAAAAATAGCATCACGCAGAAGATTTAAATTCCAGTTTACAGTGCAAGCTTAATAACTCTCGCACAAATTAGTAACCACCAACTCGATTGTATTGCTAAACTGACAAAAAATTGGGCAGCAAAAAAGAACCTATTGGCCGTTAGGCGATATTTAGGTTTTTTGGTCTTTAATAGTAGATTTTTGTTTAATTAGGTCAACCTTTTATCTTTTTTTTACCTCAACATTAATTTCGGTAATTAAAAAAAAAGACCTATATAAAATACCAAGTGCGATATCACTCGACAAAAACTAGATTTTTTTTTAATTCGAAAATGAACTTCAGTGTATAAAGTATCAATAAAAAAAACTCATGGAAAGAAAATATATCCAACAATGGCTCAAACAGAAAACAAAATAACATTGTCCCTTCGCTTCTTTAATGCCGTGTTCCATTAAACGTATCAAATCGTAAGATAAGATACAGCTTTGTATCAGTTGGCCATCAGCGAAAACGAAGAGTATTACGACGCTGGCTCCCTCCTGTGATTCCCCATAGAAGTTGAGCTTCACTCGATTACGAGTCCACGAGGAAACAGAAGTCCTCTGGGGAACATAAAAGAGTCCATAAACTGATTATTTTATTGCCGGAGGTCTCTGTTAACAACCAATATAATTGAGATTTGTTGCAGCATCCTATCGCATTTGCTTTTTGCTACCGTTATGGATGCCGCCCCGATTACTATACAAATTAGTTTATGCTCCTTGCTGTTGCGAAGTATGATCCAGGTAGCGACAAATTGTGCGGATTGTGTATATTTTTTATTATTTTGAAAATTGTGAGGGTTTTAATGTGCATAGACAAGAGGTTAAAACTTAAGGATATCTACAAAGTGGGTGCTCCAAAGACGGCCATGTAGACCAACACGTAGCTTTCGATTACTATACAAATTAGTTTATGCTCTTTGCTGTAGCGAAGTATGATATAGTCAGTGACAAATTGTGCGGATTGTGTATGATTTTTATTATTTTGAAAATTATGAGGGTTTTAATGTCCATAGACAAGAGGTTAAAACTTAAGGATATCTACAAAGTGGGTGCTCCAATGACGGCCATGTAGACCAAGACGTAGCTTTCGATTACTATACAAATTAGTTTATGCTCCTTGCTGTTGCGAAGTATGATAAAATCAGTGACAAATTGTGCGGATTGTGTATGATTTTTATTATTTTGAAAATTTTGAGGGTTTTAATGTCCATAGACAACAGGTTAAAACTTAAGGATATCTACAAAGTGGGTGCTCCAAAGACGGCCATGTAGACCAACACGTAGCTTTCGATTACTATACAAATTAGTTTATGCTCCTTGCTGTTGCGAAGTATGATATAGTCAGTGACAACTTGTGCGGATTGTGTATGATTTTTATTATTTTGAAAATTGTGAGGGTTTTAATGTCCATAGACAAGAGGTTAAAACTTAAAGATATCTACAAAGTGGGTGCTCCAAAAACGGCCATGTAGACCAATACGTAGCTTTCGATTACTATACAAATTAGTTTATGTTCCTTGCAGTTGCGAAGTATGATCTAGGCAGCGACAAATTGTGCGGATTGAGTATGATTTTCGTTATTGTCAGAACTGTGAGGGTTTTAATGTTAACAGGTTCATACTATATGATATTTGTAGAGCAGGTGTGCCAAAGAAGGCCATGTAGCTACCAATTAATATACAAATTAGTTTATGCTCCTTTGCTGTTGCAAAGTATAATCCAGTCAGCGACAAATTGTGCGGATTGTGTATGATTTTTGTTATTAAAAGAATTGTGAGGGTTTTAATGTTCATACACAACAGGTACATACTTTATGAGCCAAAGAAGGCCATGTAGCTGCCGATTAATATACAAATTAGTTTATGTTTCTTGTTGCAAAGTATGATAAATCTGTAGCAAATTATGCGGATTGCGTATGATTTTTGTCATTTTAGAATTGTGAGGATTTTAATATTCATACAAAACACGCTCATACTTTATGATATCTGTAAAGAGGGTGAGCCAAATAATGCCATGTAGCTGTCAATTAATATACAAATGTTCCTCGCTGTTGCAAAATAGGATCAGTCGGCTATAAATTGTGCGGATTGTGTATGGTTTCTATTATTGTGAAAATTCAATTAATACTTAAAGTAATTCATACAATAACTTTATCATTTTTAATAGCAAAAATTATTTTTGACAATCCATGAATATTTCAACATGTGTATTTTAAAAATGACGAGTACATTGTTTTCTTTGATCTTTAGAGCTATTTTTTGACTTGAATCAACTATATCTTTAAGAACTTAGTTTAAATTTCGATAGATAGGTGGCGCTACAAACTGAATTTATTTTACAATTTCACTTGGCCCCACACTCTCCTTCATCCATTTTTATAACTGTTTACTTGCAAAGTAAAATAAAACGTATCGAACATACATTTTATAGTGCGCTCATACACGCTCACTGCAAAAGAACACAAACTTTTTTAAAACAAGAATTAAGTTTTAATCGCTAAATGTGTTTCCACCAAAAAGTCACGAATACCATTCGTTTTCCAAATTTCCCTTTACTGCATGCAAAAAACAACAACTCTATTTAAGTCGAACGACTTTAATAACTTTTAGGAATATTCATGACAAAAATTTGCTGTTTGAAACTTCGTAACAAAACAATCGACAAACGGATGAAATGAAAAATTCATGAGCTAGAACTAAATCCCCGCAGTCGTTCAGTTAATTACAATCAATAGGTAAATGCAATAGTTTAAATCTTTTAAAGCAAACTTGTATAAAAGTTGTAGAGAAAGAATGTTTCACGTTGAATCTCAACAGAAAATATAGTTAAGCAAGATCGCGATATTTTTCACTATATTTTTACTTATTTTTACAATTACTTAGCACTAACTATTTGCCATTTGTCAAACAGTTTTTAGAAAATTCTGAATAAAGGTTATTTTTGGTTTCATTAATAAAAATCGGAGAAAAGGGTTTGATGGTTAGGGTAGTAACTGTTCCTTAAAAATTACCGTTTATTAATATTATTACGAGTTCGCTGTTAATCAGATGTTCTTGGAAAGTATATTACTCAGTCTTTTCAAAAACACAGTGAACTTACTAACGCTATTTACAAATACTCTGCCCAATTTGTAAAGTATCCATCAATAAGTATGTCGTATATACACTGTAAACACGTATGCGCTTCTAATACTATAAAATCACAGCTCAAACAGCACCAAGTTAAATAACTTAACTGGTTAAGAACTAAGGAACAACTAGCTCAAAACATCGGTGAATCTCATGTTTACAGTTTCAGTAGATATTATGGTAATATTCAAGTTAATTTCAGTGATATCTGTAATGGTGGAAATGGCGCAAACTTGGCAAACTTTGGTGATTTGTCGCCAACATCTACGCTAAAAATTAATGTCCAAAAATAAAGACAGATTGGCGATACTTCACCAATGTTTAGCCTAGCCCATAGAACTCAATCTTAGAAATGAAGTAAAATAGGAGAAAAAACTAAATTCAGATAATGTTTCAAAAAGTAATGTAATTTTTAGTGACACAAACGAGATAAATGACACATTTTACAGGAGTACAACATATAACAATAAAACAAATGTTTAAAAACTTTGTAATAACTTTTTAAAGGTATTGATAACAACTTAAATTGTTTTCATAGTGTAAGAGTATATACACAACTTAAATACCTTTCAATTTAAATCATGTAAAACAGAAGAATAACAAAATATAATCTTTAAAACATTTATCGTCTAGTAAGTCACTTACAATATTAATAATGTTTCTTTTGTAATAGGATTTTAGCATATTAACCTAAACAAACTTATAAATATGTTACAATAATGCTGTACTTAATGACAAACTCAATATGTAAGAAAAAAACTTAAACATATTTCTAACACGTTTTAAAGTTGTCTGAAATTACCAGAAAAATTTAAGAACATAATGGTCGAAATGTATCATACAAAATAGGCGGGCGCAAAATCCATTAATCACGATAATGTTTTAAGTCAAAATTTAAATTTTTTTAAACGTCCAGTTAAGCATCTGCAATACTTGACTAATGATCCAGTTAATGATACCGTTTTCGCATTAAAGTCTTCAAGTGAAGCGAACTATAATTATTTGAGATGAATCGATGTTGAACTAAATTATCTTATCTAAGAATGTAATTAAAGTTACAAGCAAGGTTAATTTCGGTTAAACAACAAAAAGTTAACAAAAAGCAACTCGTTTTAAATGCGTCCGTCCTATGAAAAACTAGGACAGGAGTCCTCTACCTTTCAGCCCACGTAGCATTTTTTTGCTTGTGATTAATTATACGTACCCCCAATAAAAACTTTTACAAAAAAAAATGTTATGTTGATTAAAATTTCCCTGTTAAATTGTTAAAAGTTTAATTACGAATAGGTTATTTTAATCAGACGCAAGAAACTTTCGTTCTAATGGACGCACTAAGTTTTTATTATTAGATATTAATTTTAAAAAAAAGTCTGAAATAGTTACCGGTGCGTAAGTGCTTTAAATTATTATTTTGTCAACTGGCGTTGTAACGAAGCACCTTTTTGCGGACAATAAAACACGCGCCACTTTCCAAACCGCCTGTCATGCAAGAAGCACGTGGACGAATATTCTAGTGTGGTGTATTTTTACATTTTCACAGTAAATAGATTGTTATAAGCTTAAAAGCGTTTTCTCTACACTTAGAAAGAGTGATATCTATTAAGCTAAGTAATACATTTTTTAATCGAACCTGAATAGTGTATGTTCGCTATTTATTATTTTTAAGTGTGAGGGGATACTGGTCTTCTGATTTGCGCGGTCAAATTATTGAAAGAAAACACTGACTTTTGATCTGAATTCCCCAAAAATCATCATTAACTAGAAGTCTGAAATAGTTACTGGTTAATAATGGTTTAATTATCCTTTTGAATTTCATTTATGTTTGTCTTTAGCTTGGTCAAATACAGTCATAAATAACCCTTGAAAAAAAAAAAGCATTTTTTCTACATTTCTTTCTGAAAAAATATGTCGTCATGAACTAAGAAGATACTTTACAGCAATATGTGCTAGTAGTGTTTCAATATCAGTTAATAAGTTGTATTATAGCAGTAATGCTAAAATTTGTTTCAATCTAAAATCGATATAAATCTAAGTTTTGTCACAATCCAATTCCAACACCATCAATATAAATTTTAATACGTTTTGACTGCGTACCGACACAAATTTTTTAGCACTCCAAGTGGGAAGAGTACCTCAGGTAAAAACCATTCTTCTATGTAATTTGAGCATGGCAGTAAAACGTCTTCTGGGTTTAAATAATTTTGTACATGTTTGGCAAAGAACAAGTCGCATGCGCGTACAAAACAGCTGTAAGGGCCCTGCTCCACATTGACGTAAAGCAGAAAATTAAACAGAAACGTAAAATGGATTAAATGGTTGTTCCTATGGAAAGTACCCGGATTTTTGGTTTTTGCCTTCGGTTTCGGTCGCGTTTTCTGCTGATGTGGAGCAGGGCCATTAGAGATGTCAACAAAGTTCACCATATCACTTTTAGTAATTTTCTACTTAGCTGACAACTGTGAAAACGCAGTTGAGTTCAGAGATAATATTTGTACCTCAGAACCAGAAAGACTTAAGGTCAAAATTGCCAATTTTCACTTTATTGCTGCTTTGCATGTAGAATCTTATTCCCGTTCAACCCATGAAAACATTTTTCTATGAACGAAATTCCTTCGCAACTGTTTAGCATCATCAAAAGAGGGCGAGTCTTTTGCATGCACTCATCAATCGTTTTCGGCCTCTACTGAAAAGTTACGACAATTGACTTAGGTTAGTCTGGTTCTGAGGTACAGAAATTATGAAATTGAATAAGTGTAATCGTTGAACTCTGAAGAGATAACGTAGTAAAGCATAATTAAATTTCCTTTGTTGATAGCAGCCACTCGTCTGTTTGAAACCGCTCAAGCTTGTGCATTTTAGTAGCAGTGCTTTAATTGCTCACAAGACTCACACACTGATGCTAATGTGAAGGGTGGTTGTTTTGATGTAGAAGACATTGTGATTGGAAAACTATTTCAATGAAAACTTTCTATGCACTAATGGTTGTTTATTCCCAAATTGCATCGCTTGGAGATTGAAGGGTGCAGTGGCAAAGCCCGTAAGTCACAGTTCTAGTGAATGACTTAAGTTTGTTGCATTATGGCTTTACTATTTCACTGATTAAGAAGTTCTAAAATGTATTCAATATTTCTTAACGATGTCCCTTACTCCGAATTGTGTATGAAAAATGTGTATTCATGTATGAAGTATCTTAAAACTATATTAGATAATAATGAAATTAGTTTAGCGTTTCACTGAAAAATGTTACAATTGCCTTTTTATAGAAGAACTAACAAGACAATGCTGATGTGTATTGCTGTATGATGCAATTTTGTACGTATCACAGTTTATTTAAAACATGGATATCAAATTTAGAAAATTACAAAAATTGGCAAATAAATCTATGCAATGAAGAAATATGCATTAATGTTACTGTTTCATTATTTGTAGGGGAAAAATATGTCTCCAAAACCTAAAAACTGTTTGGAACATATCTTCAAAGCGTTTTACTGCTCGTAGTCCTGATTATTCCTTTTAGGTAATGATTTATAAATCTTTAACGTATTTCAGATTGCAAAATTTGCCTAGTATCTAGGAGGAATAAAAAAATCAAGCCAGTGAAGTTACATCTACGTGAAACAAAATGATTCAATGAATGATACCTTTTTAAATAATAGTTTTTTGAATTTAGCTATCTGAACTAAACAGCCAAGTTTCAATTAATATTTATTATATTATATCATAAATTAAAATTAATTACTGATAAGAAGCATAACTTGATATTTAAGCCTTCTTTATACAATGTTGCATCAGAATATTCAATCGCATCACTTAACAAACATTATTCCCATAAGGTTAAGAACGAAGGATTAGTGATTTATAATAATTGTAAGGATATTGACGATAGCATATAATTTGGTTTAAGACCCATATTTGGTTACAGTAATTTACAATCCACTAATAACAGAGGGGATTTTTTGTTAAAAGATAAAGATGCGCCATTTAGTTTTCATCATTAAGTGATACTTAAAGTTTAAAAGTACATTAACGTCTTATGAGAAATGCTTTATTATTATTATTTTTTTTTTTTGAATTTAGTCTTGTCAAGATAGCGCAAACGTCATCGCTGCAATAAATGAATTTTTATTTGTGATCGCGAAAAAAAAAAAAAAACCCTCAAATTTGAGTATAAATTTTGATTTTGCTCACCCCCGAATGAATGTTGAGTAGTTTTTTCGACCTGTCAGCACGTGCATATGTACCCACCAACATATAAGGAGCCGAAAAATCCTTTTCAACCACCCCCGAGTTAATTACGACGAGTTTTTTCGTGACGTCTGTATATACGTATGTGCGGATGTATGTGCGTATGTGTGTCGCGTAACTCAAAAACTATATACCGTAGAAGCTTCTAGCTTGGTATGTAGGCTCTGTGCATCGTCTAGTTGTGCACTTCCCTTTGTGGTTGCATTTGAATGTTCCCAAGGGGGTGTTTTACCCCCATTTTGGGGTAAATCAGTGTTAATTTCAATGCAGACTCAAGTGATATGAATTGGCAATATGTCGCCAAATGTTTGACGCCAACTTGGCGACAAATTTGGCGAAAAAATTATTTTTTGAATTTGGGTTCAACTTGACGCTATTGGCGATATTTTGCGAAAAATTCACTGAATAATATTAAAATCAGCAATATTTAGAAAATTAACCATTGTAAAATATTTTTTGCATTGTTTCGTAGCAGATAACCGGGAGTAAATATTTGAATTGTTACCTTGCTCACTCCAACACTTTTTTTAACACTTAAGGCAACTACTAAGAAATTTACACGTAAAAGGAAGTAGTGTGGGGTTCATACCAGATTTTTTTTTTAAATGGAACGTAATACTAATTCAGTACAAATATTTATTAAATGTGTAACAAGATTAGAGAAAGTTAACGTTTTACCGTGCAATGGATCATAAAATGCCTATGCGTGTCCCCAACTTTACCGGCGTGGCTCTTCGACCGAAATGTTTTTAAAATTATTAAGGTTTCTAATTTCGCTTTTTTCAGCTGAAAGGGCGAATGCAATAGTTGGTCTTTGCCACAGCAAAGATTTCTACTTTATCGAAAACATTTCGTGAAAAATGTCAAAATAATTCCAATTATGATGCAATTAAATGTTTCACTGTCTGTTCTAGCTGTCCCAAAGCGAGCTAAAAATTACACCTCAGAACGAATTAAGGAAAAGGCGCCAAATAAGGCTACTCTAAGGTTCATGGCCTAATACCCCATTCATTTATTATTCAATTCTCGCGGACGTTTGATTATCTATGAGCTGACGCATGAAAACTCACTAAAAAAATAATAATAACTTTTCGTTTTGTTTGTTAACAGTTAAAAAAAAAAGACCTTGACTTAAGTGTAAGGCAGCGTATTCTTTGGCCAGAGTAGGCATTATTGGCACCCAATAATGCCAAATATGCGCAAAGAATACCTCATGCAATGTTCAATGCAAAAAAAAAAAAAAACGCCGAAACGTACTATCAAACTCAAAAAGAAAAAAAAAACACTCTTTGTTGTCAATAAAAAACATATAAAAGCACATTTGCTAAACTGCGAAACATCGAAAATCCCTTGATGTCTTCAATGGAAAGAAGAAATATCCACATTCGAGGTACTGATATTCGGGGTTTTGTTGCTCATGCGTTTTGTTGCACTCACAGCTGTGGTGCGACATATACAGAACAGTATCATATCCTCCGATGTCATCTAATAAGGGCACATGAGTTCTCCTAAGACTAGTCTAGTCATGAATTTTTTGGTTACAAAATATTTCGATAGCTTTTCAAGTCATAGAAAAAAAGAGTACATGACGATATTTATAAATAAATAACTTTTTTATGCTAGTAACGAAGAATGAACATGACGAAACGAAATACTGTAATATGAGATTAGGTAGTTTCTGCATCACTCTTTGGTACCTTTTTCTACACTATTAACTGGCGATATCACACTGATTATGACTTTTTGATGACGACGACTTCAAGATCTCTAGAATTTTTGCTATACCAAACTAAAAAAGAAAGGAAGGTAGGTAGGTAGGTAGGTAGGTAGGTAGGTAGGTGTGTGTGTGTGTGTGTGTGTGTGTGTGTGTGTGTGTGTGTGTGTGTGTGTGTGTGTGTGTGTGTGTGCGTGTGTGTGTGTGTGCGCGTGTGCGTGTGTGTGTGCGGGAGGGGGGGGAGTGCACTTGCTGGTCGACATGACTTTTCGAGGTGCATCCACCTAACGAGTTCTTTATATTCATATTTGATGCAATTGATATAAGATTGAAACCAATCTAATAATGTTGCTGTAAGTATAATTGAAAGTAAATTACGTTGACAATAATTCATTAATATCAAAAAAGTTACAACGAATAAAAGTTAGCAGTGTCCCGAGGAAGGTCATCAATTTTAAAAGCTGAAATATCTGTCTTAATACTTTGAAATTATTTAAAAAAAAAAAAACGGAACGCTATAGAACATGTGGGCATTTAACTAGCAGCTACTTGTCTGAAGCTCAGCAAACGTTTTACAAAAATATCTTATCAATATTCATCTCCCAATAACACCCACAATATTTTATTCAAATGGCCACTATAGATGAATTTCAAAAAAAAAATCTTCTAATAGGCAAATGTGTTAGAAATTTATCACAAGCAATAAAATTTAAATGTTTGTTTCAATACTTGGCTAGTACTAGAGCATTATATCGACTTTAAACCGGTAACTACCTATCTAAAATTAAGCATATGTTGCACAAAATAGCTCATCAATATTCATCGCTTATCTAGGGCGTTTACATTTTTCCTTTATAAGAAGACCTTTCAAAAGGTGGGCGAAACTAATTACTTCACTTCAAATGTTAAAAAGAATTTTAAGCGGCGTGGTATTTGATCTCATTATTGAAGAAGGAGTGTCAGGGAAATTTGCTACTTCGGAAAATTTTCGTTTCATATTTTTGAAGAACGCAACTTAAATATTTGGGTAAAATTAAATTGATTTGCTAATTTTGGAAATTTTAATTGATATTAATGATAAGTATTAATTTAAAATTAAAATACATGCAATTAAATACAATTAACTTAGCTATTTTGAGAAGGTTTGCTTTGCACTTCTGGAGGTTTAAAAAGACGCAACCTATTTGCTTGAGCTTATCCTTTTATTAATTTACTCTTAGGGGTCAACCATAAATGATGCGAGTACTTATGGACATGGATACTCTTTGAGGATGGAGGTGTTTTGTGAAATTAGTTCAAGAGGAGACAGGGGGAATAACGAAAAGTGTGACATAAAGAATACTTATTTTTATTTATATTTATTTATTTTTAGCACAAACTGCTATATGCTTTCTTTTTATACCATAGTTGCCGATTCAATGTTTTTTTTTTGTTTTACTTATTTATTTACTGTTTTATAAAAAGTATAATAAAACATTTGTCGAAAATGCGACAAGGAGAGGAGAGATGGTAACGCAAGCCGAAAGGTTCTTGCTGTTCTTACAATTACAAGTTTTTAAAATAGAAGAACATGTTGCGAAACAATATTTAAACTTAATGTAAGCATCATTTTTAAACGATTTAACTTATTTACCTACATGAAATTAAAAAGCTCATTCAGCAAAAGAAACCACGAATATATCACAGTTCATAAAATGCTAATTTGGGTGCTTGGTTATTTTCTATTTAAATGCCTTACCATATTTAGACGTAATGGAAATAAGAAGAATTAAAAAAAAAAAAAATCTGCCTTAAAGCTGTCTTTCAAATAACAGCATTTCCCTTAGTTGATTCCACAAAATTGAAAACTTTTAAGCGATAATAAAAAAATGTGATTTTTGTAAGTACCATAAAAAAGTATTTCATTAATTTTAGGTTTAAAAGAACATATGTAGAAAAGTATCCAATGTATGTAGAAAAACATACATTGTAAGATGTTTTGTTTAAGAAGCATATTTAGCTATAGTTTTAGTAGCAAGTTGTTTAGCAGCTTTTTGTACACTATCACCATAATTTTTAAACGAACTCAATATAATTACATTTTTATAGCACACCGGTATTCGCAATAGAACGATGGATTGCTGTAAACCTAATTCTTAGTGACTGTAAATCTGCAAAGAAAAAGTAGCAGAAATACAGTCACTTTGAGTAACAATACGTTAACTTTTTAACCTTAATAATTTTTATTATAGTATACTTTTAAAACACTGTACAAATTCTAATGTTATAAGTTGCGCGCAAGATCGCAACATTAGTTTTCTTTTTATTATTTAACAAACTTAGTTAGCAACCTTACCCTACAGGTTATTCTTTGCAACATAATTAAAGAAATTTTCATATGCTTTTAAATTAACGTGAGTTCTTTTTTCTGGTTTAAAGTTGCATTCCTTATAAATATAAAAAAAACGATTCCTTGTACAGAACATTCCACACATGGTAGGAATTTACCCTAAGTGATAGTATAGCGTTGAGCCAAATAATTCTAGTTCATTTGAACTAGTGTATCATCAACTGTTTTCTTCTTTATTCTGGATAAATACAACACTTTAACAGTTTTTCTTTAAGTTTGTGCCAATATATACAGCAGTCTTAAAATCAGGGCTGCGGAGTCGGAGGAAAAATGTCCGACTCCGGGATTTTAAAACTTCCGACTCCGACTCCCGACTCCTGCTTTTTTTATTTTATTTTTTTAACCCAAATGTGAAGAGGGATAAACCCCAAACAAAGGTTGAAATATTAAGTCAATTTTTTAAAGAGTTTCATTTGGCTCAGAGTTTTCATTCATCATGCTGGGGTATCCCAGTTGGAGGTCATTGTGACCTCTCAAAAAGTTTAATTTTCTCAAAAATTCTCGCAGGTAATTTCATCACATTTACCTTAATTCTCGGAGGTCACTGTGACCTCCCAAAAAGTCAAATTTTCTCCAGAGCAAAAGACAAGTGCCGCTCTTGTCATTTGACTCCGTACAAAACTAATCCTTTTCTTGTTAAATGGCCAGACTTGATTTTAACACATTGCATTTTTGCTGCAAATATTTTTTATTCACTTGCATAAGCCCAAACATAGCAATTCATTTCACAAAGCAGACCCGCCATTTTGAAGTCCTTTTTAATGATCCTAGATGCTTCGGATTTGGATATTGGAAGCTGAAAATTTATCTGCTAGTTTCAAAGACATTTTTTCACCTCCATAAAATTTGACATGTTTTTGCAGCGACTCCGACTCCGACTCCTTTGGTCCAAAATCAGTCCGACTCCGACCCCGCAGCCCTGGTTAAAATATGAATTGGTGAGTTAAAAAATTTGAAATTGTAGAGCAAAAATGCCCTAAATGAAAGTGCAGCGAAGAAATAGCAACTACTTGGTAATCTTTCAAATCAGAGTCTTAAAAAAGAGGGAATGGGCGCATGAGAGATGTATAATACAGTTATAGTATGTAACAAGTAATTATTAGTATATTTATGATTTTTCCCCTTGTTTAAACAACATTTCACGAATCTTTTGCACTAAATGGCTTCCTTTACTTTCTTTTTTTGAGTAGTTGCATTTTTCTGGTTGCCGTGACTTGGCATAATTTTTATTCGTTTTGTGATTGGTGGAAGAGCAATATGTATAAACATGAGCCATTTGTTAACCTTTTACTTGCTGTAATACAAAGTTGATTTTTAAGATTAAAAATTTTAACAGATTATTTTGTTTAATACTTACTACACACATTCATTTTTTACTTGCATTTACTTAATCAGTAAACTGTTACAAAGCATAGACATTTATAAGAAAAAGTAGTGCTTAAAAATTATTAAAAAAATGTTTTAAAACCTCGAATGAGAAAATTTTTATTTCCCAAAAAGAAAATTAAAAAAAGAAAAGAAAGCGTTTCAGAATTTTCATGCTATCATTCCAAACTTAAAATGTATTCACAAAATATAGAACTTCCCCTCCCAAAAAATATAAACTAAGTTCATAAAAGTAACCGCACGAAATCTTGCTGGCAAGCAATTCATCCATCATCTAAAAATCGTGACGCCCAGGATTTGCATTCGGAAAAAGAAAAAAAAATATGATAAAAAAACTCTCCTTATCAAACTTCTCTTTAAAAAGAGTTGAACAATTATCTCTTAAAAATACCTTTCTTCTTTCAGCGCAATAAATTATTCATTGAGGCATCATGCACTTTCGTTTTAGCGACGATGAAAAGTTTTAAGAGTATTGAAAACATCGCACGGTAAATTACTTTTAAAGTGAAGCAAAGTATGCATAAAAAAAATGGTCATTACCCTCAACTATTGCTACATATTTTAAATATATATATTTATTAAGACACCTTATGATAAACTTTGTTCCGCTTTGTTAAAGTTTCCAACTGATTTTTTTTTAACTCGCTGGTTTCATATTTTCGGATCGTCGGGAACAGAAAAGATATAATTATGCGGCAAATAAATAAATAAATAAATAATGTTGTTTAAGCAATTAAAGCTGTGGAAAAAGGGAAATAATGCCATTTTACAAAATTAGCATGCGTTAAACTTCTATAAAATGTTTATTTTTCGCTTATTCGGCAGTCTGATAAAATGGCAGAAAAAGTAACCTAAGAAATTGTCCTTAGTGATAATTAGAATCTTCAATTTTCAAAAATAACTATTAGAGCTGTTCTGTATTGTTGCATCATCTAATTGTCTTCAAATAAGTATTTCTTTTCGATAATCAGAGCAATAAGATGATACTTATTGTTCAGAAGTTAATGATTTTCGTATTTGCAAAATTTGGATTATTTCTGTGCTGAAACAAATGAATAGTGCATATTTATTGTGAAAAGTGTAAAAGCAAACTCTAATGGGATGGCAAAAAATACCACATGCGTAAAAAAGTCGAATTTTGTTTACTTTTGCTAAATACTCCGACTTATGTTCAATATAAATATGTAAAACAACTTAAATATTTTAGAAGATAACTGAAAAGAGTTAGGGCCCCAATCCACATTGACGTAAAGCAGAAAAATAAAGCAGAAATGTAAAATAGATTACATAGCCGTTCCTATGGAAACTACCCGGATTTTTGGTTTCTGCCTTCGGTTTTGGTCGCGTTTTACGCTGGTGTGGAGCAGAACCTTAAACGAAGTATACTAATGGTAGTCAAAAAAAGTCTTGTAGTTCAATAAAAACAATTTGAAGTTTGACGTTTTACTAACATTTTTATTTATTTATTTTTGTTTGTTGAAAAGTTTGAAGATCGTGAAAAACATTAATATTTAGTTTTGTGTTATTCTACCTATATCTAGGATGTAAAGGTCTATCTTCTTTAAATTTCGATTCAAAGTCGCTCATCTAAAATAGTTAGTTTTTTGCTCACTCAAGCAAACTCTGCCTAAGCAAATTGCAAAATATTTCAAATTTGAGTTCTAAATAAAGTTCATTCAAAAGGGTTTTTTTTTTTTTTTTTTTTTTTTTTTTTAAGAATGAGGTTATGCTCCTTATAAACAATTTTATATGACAATTTTCAGTAACTTTTAAAAAAAAGGAGAAAAAACATTTTAACCTCAATTTTTAAAATCAGATATGATAATCTTTATAATTCTATTTTTATTTATAGTACTTAGCATAAAATCCCATTATTATTACCATCATTAGCTCAAATTTATCACACTACCTATCGTAAAGAATATTCCCACAACCACTTTAAAAATACAAATGTTTTTTTGCATGCCTTATGTTTAACTGGATTTATTTTAAATAAAAAACCCTCATGGCACCCTACATCAAACACCACGAGGTAAACAGCGACAACTGAAAAGAATCCATGACCGGCGAAAAAATCTTTTCAATTTTTCTTTCACACTTAAAGCCCACAAAGGCCTCTTTTGTGATATTGCTTTCTATTGTTGGTGGGTGAAACTTGACTGCATACAAGAAATGAAATGCTCAATCTTCTCCATGAAAGAGTTAGAGTTTCGCAAGTCTAAATGTTTCTAGCAGTATTTTCTCTGAGGTATCTAGGACTCCTTTAACTTAATATTTCTCTGATGCATCGTTATGACAACCCGGCATGCCAATATCATCGAAAGAGGTCAAGTTCTCTATTCCCAATGTAACTTTTATGTGCTGCAGTATGTGTGAAAATATAAATATTTATCTCTCACGTGGAAAATAGGATAGAGCCATAAAAGTAATGTGGTTCTTCAACAGAAAGTAACAACGGTTTCTTCCTAATATTTTGTTTAAAAGAATATTTTTCTTGTTCTGAACTGTATGTTATTATTTACATATTTTACACATTTAATGTCCAGAGAACTAAAGTTATAAAATTAAGAAAAACAAGTATGTATTTTCTCTGTGGAAAGAAATATTTCTTTGGAGAGTACTAGCTTTACACCTCATATGTTTATTAAGTAAACTATTGTTATATTGGCATCGTTAAAGCATTGCCTCGTAAAAGGCAAAACAAATAAAACAATATTTCTCAAAATTGATTTTTTCCATCATGGTTTTATTGTCCTGGCACATCAGTATTTTTTCTGGAAATATATCAGTATTGTTAATGAAACTATATAATATATAGATTAATTTTTAAAAATTAAAAAAAAAAATGCAAATTTATTTATCGTTGTGGTATTACAAAAAAAAAATAATTTACCAGGAAACCCACGCGACTATTATAATCATGGAAGTCAGTTTCAAAGGTGCATGAAAAATTATTTTCATCAATGTTACATTAAAAGAGAAAAATGAACCTTTTTTTTGGACATAAAAATTTATTTATCCTCGTTTCCCCTAAAATGTCCTGAAATCTATAGACACTTGAACTATATTCGCCACATTTGAAAACTTGAAGAGACGTATAGTGACACCAGATCGATGCTGAGGGATACCTGGAAGATAACTTTGAACTCAAATATGTCTTTGAATTTCAACTGCAAATCGTTCTTTTCTTTGTGTGTGCATTAAAAACTAATTTTCAATGAAGAATATTTCCCTCGATTTAAGTTAGGAGACCTAGGGCCCTTTAAAAAATAGATTCGTACATTTCCTCTAATTTTTTTTCTTGCTTAAAAAAGTAAACCTGTTAAACCTTTTGCGCACTCTTCTGCAATTGTAAGGATGCATCTAGGACAGACGGTTACGAAAATGGAGGAATTTCATGTAAAGCGCCGAAGAGCTGTATAAATAACTTCTACTTAGGTTTAACAGCGTCGGATAACAAAATTGAAACTGGAGCCTTTGTTTAATTCATTGTATATACCACTTTGCTGCACTTTAACCCTCTCGGCACCCTGGACCTCATATGAGGCTCCTACTTTTGAACTCAATTTTGGAAAAAGTAAACACTTAAAATGATTTTTTTTCACTTAGGAGCCTCATATGTGATCTACATGAATAGGTGGAGTCACTGACGGAAAAAAAAATCATTTTAAGTGTTTACTTCTTCCGAAATTGAGTTCAAAAGTAGGAGCCTCATATGAGGTCCAGGGTGTCGAGAGGGTTAAACTTTTAGTCCTTCACCTTTTATTTTTTCATTTATTCCCCTTTGTGACAAAATAAAAGAACGCGTCAAGCGAGGCAGGAAAAATGTCTCAGTTTAAGAATGTCAGTTTCTTTCGAAAAAGCTACTTTCTTTAATTCATTGTTTGTCAGTTCGCTCACTTAGTATTATTACACGAAATGTTTCTTTCATTGTTCGGGTTCAACAACACACGTAACAAACAACAGGATGGAAAAATATCTCGGCGTCGAGCTGACGGAGCTAAGCAGGCAGAAAAGGAAATCATTTTGAGAAACAACTTCCTATAAAGAAATTACAGAACTACATTGTAAAATGGATATAGTAATGTTGCATCATTACTGTAATTCTAGAGTGGTTTTTCGAGACTTACATGTCTGGAATTATTCCAGCACATATTGCTGTAATTAATCATTCTACTTAAAAACTAAGAGTTAAAAAAAAATACATATTATTTCCTTTATTTCGTTTTTCAAACAATTACTTGAAAACTCCTAATTAAAATAAAAGACATGAACGATAAAGTCTAATGCAAAAGAGATAAATATTGTTTACATCACTTTTTACAAGTATTGTATTTGTTGTTAGAATACTGTGATTTTTACGAATCATCTGTCTGGTATTTGTTCCCTATCAAAAGGAAATTTGAAAAATGTCGCAAGTTTCTGCGCTTAAACTAGGATTAAGGCAGAACTGTAAGCATATACCAACAGCCCATACATGCCAATCTGAGACTGCAGTTTCGTCCTTATTATAAATCAACTACATTTAACACTAGAACCGCGGGGATTTTAATATACCTAGAACCGCGGAAGGGGTCATTTTGACCCCAGATAGTAATTCAATGAAATATGCACAAACGCTTAATTCAGCTAGCTAAAATATTTTTTAAGATAGTAATAATTAATATTTCTCAGAATTCTAGTTAAATTATTTGTGTAAAACAACAGTTATCAACGTTTTTTAATTACAATACCGTATTTAAAATAATATTACTTTGAGTATAGTAACGTATCTCCAACAAAATATACATACATTTGCTATTTTAAATGGGATAATAGAGTAAGTAGTTCAATATGATAAGATATATTTAAAGTTTAAAAAATAATCGACAATTTACAGAATGAGTTGTGAATAAAACGTAAAAGTATGCTTTGTATACTTTGCACAATCAAGAACTTTGTACTTTGAACAGATATCTACAGTTTTATTTTTACAATTTTGACTTTGAAATCTGTCTTGTTTGCATTTAATTTGCGGTTGTCCGTCGTTTTCATTTGTTGCATCACACACTAGAGTTAACTACTTATATTTATTAATTTATTTATTTTTAATGAGAAAGAACAAACTTTTCTCATGATTTTCCAATCAAGTCTTGAAGTGGTGCCTACCAGCAAATTTTTCAGTTATAGTTTTACATAAAGCCAAATAATAGATTACCCCATCAAGGTGCAAAATATTACATAAAAGCTGCTCCTATTTTATGTCAAAGCGTAAAAATCTCATCATTCCATAAACTTAGTTTCTTAGCAATGCATTCTGGAAAAAATATGATCTGCACTCTTTTGGCCCCAAACTATGAAGTTGGGGGGGGGTTTGCAAGAAATATTTTAGGTACGTCAATAATTGATATGAAAGTATTTATTTCTTCTAATGTTACTTATTAGTACACTAGACCAGTGATTTGCGGTGAGTGTGCTCTTACGGGACGCCTTTTCGCTTTACTTCAATGATATTCAGCTGCCGATATGTTTCATTTTCCGTAAATTTCCTCATGTACTTCAATATCAATTTCTTCATAACAAGAATAAAAACAGTTGAAGTACTGTTGTGGATAATACTGCGTTTAGTATTGGGTGCTGGCCCCTTTCTTCCTTCAAAAATCGTATCCTTTGTTCCAATTTGAAAGAAGTTCAAAACTCTCTCCTCATTGTCAACTTACTATTTTCCCGCTTTAAATGTTATTGTTGATTTGTTTTTAAAATTTCTTTCCGTACGTGTATGTTTTCTCGAAACATTATTATTTTTTTAAAAGTTCAATAAGTTTTCATAATTTTTGCAATGAGAAAGAACAGCGTTTGCAAGGACATTACCAGTAATCTTTACTTTCAACTTCTCAAAATTAAAACAGTTTTATCATTACCATGACCTTCTAAATAATTCATATATAATTGTAGCTTCCTGGACAGTCTGATTACGGGAGTATTTCTTATATACAAAATAAAATATTTCCCTTGTCATTTTTTTATTGCGTCCAAACATAGACTGAGTTTCAAACCAATCATAGTGCTCAAAACCAACCGATCAAAATGCGTAGATTTCAGTCCCAGGGAATAGGTTAGACCCCCCCCCCCCACAACACCATTTTTAATTTTTCAAGGGGGGAGGGTGCGTGCTGAATATAAATTTTATCTGAAAACAACAAAAAACAACACCTAACTATATCTAAAAACAAAATTCTTCAAAGTTGGAGGGGGGGAGATTCCCCCCCCAACCCCTCTTTAGCTAAATTACTGCCTATTTATCCCATTTCAGAAATTTTTCGAT